>OU611751.1:18223792-18361292 GCA_914767535.2 Dunaliella primolecta
GCAGCCTCAGGCCTGCGTAGACTTTTTTTCGCAAGTTGCCCAGACTTTTCTGGCTAATCACTATGAAACCCGCGTGAGCTGCCCATGTAGATAAGTCCACGCCATTGATTCCTTTGCGCAAGCTGTGCGGCAGGGCACTCCTATCCATATTCAAGAGTTTACTGATGACCTTAGACACAGGTTGCGGGCAGTGTGGAGAGATGTTGAGGGAGTGCACCCGCGGGACACATATAGTAAGCTGGCAACTTACCAGTCTCTTTTTGCAGTGCCTTTTGACCACAATGTGCGTGCCCCTGCCCATTTACCAAGGCACATGCATTTGGATATGTCTCGACATGTCATGAGGAATGTTAGCCGTTTCAGACTTAGGGCACACACACTGAAGGTGGAGACAGCAGCTTGGGATACTCGGAACGCTCTTTTGTGTGATCGCTGCTCTTGTGATGAGATTTCAAGATGAGGCTCATGCCCTTTTGGTGTGCAGAGACACAGATGTTTGTGCTTTGAGAAGAAAGTACGCTTACCTGTTCAACCGCTTCTCTGGTGATTCTTCAATGGAGCAACCTTTTTTACAATAAGCCAATGTCCAGGATGTTTTTGATTTCAAATAGTTCCTCTTACGTAAGATATATATATACATATATATACAACACAACAACAAGATTTTCTCGTTTGTTTCTGAGCTAATGGACATTATGTTGACTGGCGAGGACCAGTCACAGGCCGCTCAGCCGAACAGTCTGGCTGAAGGTCCCCCCAGGTAAATCTAAATCTAAATCCACGCCATTGAAAAAAGGCAGCATGTGTAACAGGAACTCCTTGACTTGTAAGCTAGCAAGAGCCTTCCTAAAGGATCTTCAATCCCAAACTTTGTTTTTCTTTTTGCTATCCTTGGAGAAAGAACTTGGCAGAAGGCTCTCGCTTTTCCAAGTGCAAGTACCAGATGCACTCCAGAGAAGACTTACACTCTCATCAACAAGATGTTGAAGATCAGGCACAGCTAGAAACCTTCCTGATCCTCACTGGCCTCTTTGTCTTTCTTCTCTCGGTGTTTTACACCGAGGATACATGGTGCTGCAGCCCTAGGTATCCTCTTTTCCTTAATTGATGTGGGGAGTGTTTTCGCTGCCGGCGTAATTGTTCTTTTCTATTCCAATAGACACACTTGTTCTAGGTAGATTTAGTTTGGTTGCAGGCATCTCTTAACTGTAGTGACTTCAGCTGGGCTCCCCTACATGCTGGGAGCTAGCAAAGTCCACCACCAGTTTTGCATTGCACAGGCTTACCCATATTCTTCCTTTCAAGCCTATTATGCAAGGGAGCGCCGTGCATATTGTGTGGACAGAGGGTTAATCACCTTGCAAGTTGTGCCAACAATTGAGGCTTCAGATTTTTCAAGACATGAAGCAAGACGCAAAGCACACATACACACGTCCCGCGTTAAGTGGCAGGACATAAACGATTTCCTTCAAAATTTTGAAGTCAGTTTGTAAGCTGATGACCTACAAGCTAATTTTGCATTGCAACTTGCAATTGCAAGGCTTCCGGCGCCAAACATTTCAGGGAATAATGGCATGCGTGAGTGCACAGGTGAGCATGCTTAGAGGTGACTGAAAAATGGAAATTGCGCAAAGAGCACAGCAAAAATAATGTGAATGCTGGACCTCTGTTGCATGGGCCGCCTTCAGCTACAAATTATCCCACAATCACTTGGCGAGAAAGTGGAGACCTTCAAGGCTTGTGTTAATCTTAGCAGGCAAGCTCAACAAGTGCAGCAAAGACAACACAGAGAGGGTGTCTCGGTAATTTTCACGCTCAGATGCGGGCGTGCGCAGCTGGGCTTGCAAGATGGCCCATCTCAGATGGGCGTACGCGGCTGGTCTTTTAAGCACATTGGTCATCTTCCAGCTCGGATGCGGGCATACGCAGCTGGGCTTGCAAGATGGGCATGCTATTGCTTTTGCTTAGCATCACCACGGTGATAACGTCTGAACCACCTTCAGGATCCAGGCACAGCACTCCCACCTGCATGTGTGTGTGTGTGTGTGTGTGTGTGTGTGTGTGTGTGTGTGTGTGTGTGTGTGTGTGTGTGTGTGCGTGTGTGTGTGTGAGGAGGAGCAGCTCTTCTACTCTGAGAGTGGAAGTGAAGTGCTGATCTCCAATACACAGGTTCAGCTCACACGTAAAGAGTTATGTAGGCCTTTAAGCCAACACAAAAGTGCAAGGACAAATAAAGTACACACACAAGCGCGACCTTGTGCTGTGTTTGCATGCACACATTTTCATGCTGCTATGGACGACCTATTAAGATTGCCGTGCATGCGCACCTCAAAGGTGTAAGAGAGTCCAGGCACCAGCAAGGGCACAGTGAACAGCTTCTGGTCCAGCTTGTACATCTTCTCAGGGGCGCTCAGAACCTGGTAGGGCGAGGGGGGACAGCAAGGTGCATCAAGGGCTCAACAAAATCCAGCACGCACAAAGCTGGTTGTCTTGCAGGCTTATAAGAAGCTTTCCTTGCGCACGTTTTGTGTATGGGCCCACAACTCTTACAGAAGCGCACACACATGCTAATGCTACCAAAGGATCCCAACTCATGCTTGCAAATTTACACTGCTGTAACTTAGCGCCTGACTTGAGTGGGATGAGGGAATTTTGGAAGAAAACAAAGTGTTATTTGCCAGGAGGCTGAAAAATTGTTTTGATGGAAGTCACATGTAGATTTTGGGCTGGATCCCCTAAACCCACCCCCCCTCACCCTACACCCCCCCTCCCCCTACACCCGCCCCCAATGCCCCTACCCTGATGAGAAGGGTACCAGAGTGCTCCTGTTTCAATCTCCATCCATCTGCACACAAACTGCACCCAAAATGTGAACGGATGCAGATTTAATGGGCACAGATTGTGTTGCAGGCGCTCATGCATGCACCTTTTTGCAAGGCACCCACAACTGGCTTGCAAGTCCACAAACTACCATCCTGACTTCACTATAATGATAACCATCACATTCTGTCACTAACCTGGAAGCTTGAACTGATTGCTGCATCTTTTCCTTTGCATTCCCTGCTGCACATAAATTTGTGCGTATGGCACTGACTGCTCGTCATGCATACAAGACCCCTCTTCAATCCAATTAGCACCGAAAGGGTGCCAAGTAACAGGGCTAAGCTGAATCAATCCAGAATTTGATGATACGTCTTGAATTCCTCAGAGATGGAAAAAACATATTCTTGAGGGGGGTCCCCAAAAAGTCAGATAGGGTGTGGGCGCAGAAGAAGGCCCTCCGTCAGCTTGCCCATGCTGCAAGCTTCCTCCCCTGATTTGGCACAGAGTTGCGGGGTGATACAATCCTTCACACTGGACCACACAGTCTCCTTGTTGCACCTTTGCTAACAGCAAGGAAACAGCTATCCAACGCACTTTTAAGGTCCTGCAATGGTGCAGGGATTGCAAAAGACTGGACAAAACATTTTGGGACAATTAGGCCTAACTTAGGGGGCGGGACCGCTTCTGGGAACAACTTTAAGCTGTAGCCTTATTTCATAATAAAAAGAATTTTTCTGCATGTTCGAAATGCAGAAGTTAACAAGCTCACAGGGAGCGCTCCCTGACTGAAGACAAAGGTCAGGGCTCAGGGGACCACCTTCCCATCAAGATGTTTTCTCACTCACCCTGACCTAGCCAGACCACCAGTTGACCCCATTCCTTTAGCAATGGTGTCTGCTATACCACTGCTACAAACCTGAAATGAATTAAAAAGGGGTTTGGTTGGAAACTTCTTGTGGTTCACCACATGGCCCCCTTTTCCCCTTTTCGAGCACCCTAGCACCATAACTTGGCCCAAGTTTCTGGTTCTTACACAGCGGTTTGCCTTTGTTAACAAAGATCAGGACTGCATAGAAATATTTGAGGAGGGTGGGGCCATGGAGGCACAGGAAAATATCCCATGAGAGACCCTTCAAAAATGGGCCAAGTTAGGACCCCCTGCAAAGGTCCTGGCAAACAAGCATTCAGCTTACTGCAGGGATGTCATGCACATGAGAGGCACTGTCATTGCGCAGTATGATAAGCATGTGGAATCAGGGACCCAGGCCAAACAAACATTCAGCTTACTGCAGGAATGTCATGCACATGAGAGGCACCGTCATTACGCACTATGACAAGCATGCGGAATCAGGGACCCAGGACAAACAAGCATTCAGCTTACCACAGGAATGTCATGCACATGAGAGGCACCGTCGTTGCGCACTATGACAAGCATGCGGAATCAGGGACCCAGGCCAAACAAGCATTCAGCTTACCACAGGAATGTCATGCACATGAGAGGCACCGTCGTTGCGCACTGTGACCAGCATGCGGAATCGGGGACCCAGGCCATGCGCAGAGAGCTTCAGGGATAGATTGGCTGATGCAGTAGAGGCCAGCGCTCCCTGCGGGAAAGCGTTTCAGATACAATTGTTGGCAGATGGAGTAAAGAAGCCAAAACTCCCCACAGAGGGGTGTCACAGCTTGAGACATCCAAGCATATCAATTTCGGCAGCATCACGACAATCCCTGTGTTAAGAGCTCTTGCTTTTTGCACACGCGGGCGCACACACACACACACACACACACACACACACACACACAGGGCTGCGCCTGCGCACACCTTGCCATCTGTCAGCAGCTTGACGTAGGTGCGGGCAGCGGTGAGCTTAAGCTTTGCCAGGTCTCTCTGGAAGATGCGGTGCATGTCGGAGGCTTGCTCCATCTCCCGCTTTGTCTGCTCCAAATACAAGCGCGTCTTCTTGGGGACCTGCATTATGCGATGCGTGCCAGAAGATGTCAGGAGAAGCAATACCAGTCAGAGGCTTGCTCTGTCTCCTACTTTGTCTGCACCAAGTGCTGGCGCATCTTCTCGGAGAGCTCAGCAAGTACGCAAGTACCAGGCCACCCATGCAAATGCTTTGTGGTGGAAGCAAGTAAAAAAATGGAAGGGCTCGTTGATGTGTGTGTATGTGTGTGCGTGTGTGTGTGCGTGCGTGCGCGCATGTGTGAATGCGTGTACGTGCGCACGCACATGTGAGTGTACGTGTGTGCATGTGTGCGTGCGTGCATGCATACCTGTGTGTGTGTGTGTGTGTGTGTGCACGTGTGCGGTGTTGTGCCAGGCTAAGGCCGGATTGTGGCAAATATCACCATTGTTGTGGTACTCAGAAAAGTGTGGCACCAATCCTTGCCTCACTTCACAATCATTGTTTCAGAGACCAGATGCGCTCATACAAGGCCATACTTCCACACAAGCTGCAAACCTGACATATACAAAAAGAGGCATGAGTCCATGACACACTTGTGTGTGCCTATGCCAACCCAGAGGGTGTGTGTGTCACTTTCACACCTGCAGTGGTATCTCCTGCTCAGGCACTTCATTCTGGTGCGCGTTAGACGGATTGAGGAGGGAGGTCCGGGGCAAGACTTTGATGTCCAAGGCCCCGCTTTTTGTAATCTGCAGCAGAAGCAAGCGTAGCATGTTCAGCACTGCATGTTCTCCAAGTGCAAAGAAGCATGGCACTTATCAGAGCGGCACAGTTCAGAGTATGGCATTTATCTGAGCATCACAGTTCAGAGTGTGGTGCTCAATAGAGCACCACAGTTTCCAAAAGCGCACTTGCTCCAGTTCATCAAAATCATGACATTAAGGGCTCTTCATTCATGGGCCAAGGTCCCAACTTGTGTGGTGCACAGACACGTCCTGGGAGTCTATAGGCACTGCATGGAATAGTGGCCTAAATGCTGAAGTGCCGAAGAACGAGGACGCAGTAACAGGCTGATAGAGGAGCAAGCTGAACATGAACACTGTTGAGAGCCTGGACCTGAGCCTGTGAGTTGCAAGGGAAAGGAATCAAGGCAGGCATGGTCCTAGCTGGCTACTTCTCTGCCAATCGAGCACGCAGAATCCAAACGCCCTTACGAGCCCAAACCCGAGAATGTGAATTGCAAGGAAATGGAATCAGGACAGGCATGGTCCTTGCTGGCTACTCTGTGAAAAAAGAAACAAGAAAAATAAGAAAAGACAAAGGGAAGAAAAAGCTACGCCACCAAAAAAAGGGCCACGTGCATTTAAACAGGTTCCCTGGCTAGCAAGCTGGCAAGGGCCTCACCAAGGGGCCCACAAACCTGAACTAGACACAGCTAGCCTAAGAGAGGGAACCCTTCCCTCCGTTCCCTTTGTGAGCATGGAGTCATATCATGACAAGCCAAGCGAGATGGACGCGACAGCACAACGTTTGTCATGCATACTGTTGTCATGCATACTGTTGTTGTCATGCATCTAGGGTTTAGGGTTTAGTTGGATGATGTCGTTATCATGCATCTTGCTATCATGCATGATGTTGCTATCATGCATAATCTTGTTGTCTTACTTCTTGCTGTCATGTATCATGTTGCTGTCATGCACAACGCGCACACCTGAGCTTTCCCTTTGCTCACTCAAGGCCAGGCTCTTTGGTGGCACTCTGGCTCTGTGGCAGGGCACGCAAGCACTCACGCGAGGAAACACGCAACGAGGCTCTGTGGCAAGGCATGCAAGGGCACGCAAGCACTCACGCAAATGAACACGCAACGAGGCTCTGTAATGAGACATGCAAGAGGCCACACAGGAACTCACTGTGATGAGGGTGTTTTCCTCCCGGCCGTACCGCCCAAACCACAGGGCTGTAGCGACAGAGGGTAGGGTGTGCTTGTGTACGAGGAACTTGCCACTGTAGATGCGCACCTCACCTGGACAGCACGTAGTACATGCATGCTTGCTTGAGAAATGTGCAACTCCATGCAACGATGAGTGTAGGGTGTGCTTGTGTACAGAGAACTTGCCACTGTACATGCGCAGCTCACCTGGACAGCACGTAGTACATGCATGCTTGCTTGCTTGCTTGCTTGAGCAATATGCAACTCCATGCAACGATGAGTGTAGGGTGTGCTTGTGTACGAAGAACTTGCCACTGTACATGTGCACCTTGCCTGGACAGCTCGTAGTACATGCATGCTTGCTTGCTTGCTTGAGCAATGTGCAACTCCATGCAACGATGAGTGTAGGGTGTGCTTGTGTACAGAGAACTTGCCACTGTACATGCGCAGCTCACCTGGACAGCACGTAGTACATGCTTGCTTGCTTGCTTGCTTGCTTGAGCAATGTGCAACTCCATGCAAAGATGAATGCAGGGTGTGCTTGTGTACGAAGAACTTGCCACTTTAGATGTGCACCTTGCCTGGGGAGCACACAACACGTGTATGGGCAGCACTCAACACGTTTGCTAGCAAGAGAGTCGTGCATTCCATGCATCTTTTCCATGGTCCACCAATGCGTAAAAGGAGCAGCATTCTTTCATAAGACATCTCAAACCAGGGAAATACGCCAATTGAGACAGTTGGAAAGCATTGCTGAGCAAAAGCAATAAGCCCTGCCCTCCTGTCTATGCACACGCACACGCACTCACACATACACACCATTGCTTCCTTTTTGGTTTTCAAGATCCCTTTTATGCCACACCCAAATATGCCCATTTCGAAAACCTTCATTTTATAGCGTTTGCCCATATGCCCCCAGCTCACTGGGATATCATTGGCTGCAGGCCTCCCAGCAGTAAGGGAGCTTTCTGAAATGAGGCTTTGCTGAACACTTTTTCAAAAATGACATCATTGTTTGTGCACAGGACTGTTCTGTTGCTCCCTTGTGCTGGAAAGCCCAACCTCCATACTGCCAGGAGTATGTTCTGGCTTACCATCCCTGCCCAAAACGTCCATGCTTGCTAGCATTGAGCCATTTTCCCATAACTGATGGGTAGGGACATGACGCAATGCTGATTTCCTTGCTCTCGAGCGTCCGCGCACAGGGCTCCCCAGCTGCAAGTTCTTGTGATGTGATTGCAAACAGAGTGTGATTGCAAACAGAGTGTGCAGGTTGGGGTCAGCTGCCTGTCCTGCCTGTGCCTTTGCAAACAGAGGTTGATTGCAAACAGAGTGTGCAGGTTGGGGTCAGCTGCCTGTCCTGCCTGTGCCTTTGCGCTATGTACCCTGCTCCCTGTTTCATCAGCTGCTGCCTTCACGCCTTGTCTTTCTGTGCCTGCTGCCATGCTGTGGCGCGCTCCTTGTGCTTCTTGCAACTCTCTTGGATAACTCCAACGTTCTGAAGTCTGTACAGGAAGCAACGATGGTCTTGCAGAAGAGTCTCTTCCAGGGGCACTTCACCACAACCTCATTGCCGTCCTCCAGACCACCATCCCTGAGCCAATCTTCATGCAGGGGGCAGTTGGGGGCCAGTTGGGGGGCTATACCATGCTGCCTGGAATTTCTTGGTGAGACAATGTGGCTTGTTGGCCTTGTAATCACCCTCTCTCCCCTGTTTCACTCTCTGCCCCTGCTAAGGCACTCCCTTCTCACCAAAGCCTCTCTGTCCCTCGATTTTATAGCTGTTGACAATCTCAAAGCACCTGGATTTTATTGAGATTGGATAATATAACAATTGCGACAAAAAGGAAGCACTGACACACACCATGCACACACACACGCACACACACACACACGCACGTACACACACGCACACACACACACGCACGCACACACACACACGCACACACACACACGCACACACACACGCACACACACACGCACACACACACACACGCACACACACACACGCTCACACACACGCACACACACACACGCACGCACACACACACACACGCGCGCACACACACACACCATGCACACACGCACGCACGCATAGCCTACCATTTGCCAGGGCCACCAACAAGCACTTTGACGTGCTAGGCACCACCTCCAAGTGCTGAATGGTTAGCACTGGCGCCGGCATGTAGATGGAGTAGTTCTTGTGGCCATTTTCCTGTGTGCATTGTACAAGAGGGCACGTAGATGCGGCATGCAGATGGAGTAGTTCTTGTGGCCATTTTCCTGTGTGCATTGTACAAGAGGGCACGTAGATGCGGCATGTAGATGGAGTAGTTTTTGTGCGTTGTGCAAGAGGGTATGTAAATGTGGCATGTAGATGCGGCATGTAGACGCAGTAGCCCTTGTGCACTGTACAAGAGGGCATGTAAATGTGGCATGTAGATGTGGCATGTTGTGGCCATTCCCCTAAGTGCACATGGTTTGAGAGGGCAGCACAGCGTCAATTGAAGCACAGTAGTGGTGGTCCCTTCCTTACCATCTCATCTGCAAGCATGGATGGGGTTGGGTGGGCAGTGGTGTGTGTGTGTATGCATGTGTGTGTATTTGCGCACGAGTGCCCTTGTTTTTGCTGTCCGTTCCTTTTATTTATTCATCTTCCTCTAAACTGTAAATGGTGCCTTCTGAGGTTTGCTTAATCTGGTAAATCTGGCTGCAAGCTGGTACTTGCCTGCCACTGGGTCAGGGCTCAAAGCTTGCTCACAAGCATCTACCTGAACTTTCAGCACGAGATGCTCGCCACCTGCCAGGATTCACCTGCCCAGGTTTACTTGCTGTTTGAGGGAGAATTATTAGTCACGCACACACGCTCTTGCCAGCACATATAGATTTGTGGGTATAACCATTAATAGTCGTGCATAGCACACTTTTGTGGGCACTCATGGCATACCCCCCTGTGAGTTCGCATTGTCGTGTTCGTAATGCCCCTAGTAATTAACGTGCTCAAGGAAGTCCATTCCTGCAATGGATATGATTTCTGAGCGCACGCTTCTGTCCAAGCAACAATTTGACTTCAACCAAGCTTTGACCCATTTGAAGTCTTTTTTTCTGGGCTAGCCGGTTCTTTTCTCTCTTATTTTCTCCCCCTCTCCAGTTCTTTCCTCTCTCTTTTTTCATCCTCCTCTCCTTTTTCCAGGGCTGGCCTTTCCCCCAAACCCCTGCAACTCCACCAGATGGACACATGCGTGAGGCAAACGCTTACCCTGCTGCATGGGTGCACGCATCCCTTGTGTAAGGCAAATGTTCACCCTGCTGCATTGGTGCACGCACCCCTTGCGTAAGGCAAATGCTCACCCTGCTTCCATGGTGCACGCACCCCTTGTGTAAGGCAAATGCTCACCTTGCTTCCATGGTGTACACACCCCTTGTGTAAGCCAAATGCTCACCCCGCTGCAATGGTGCGCACGCCTCTTGTGCCTACAAAGCCTATCCCTGCTGCACCTTTTGCTCCTATGTCTCATGCAAGACACAGTGTGGTTTTGATGCAGCCTTTCACAGGGACAGGGGCTCAAGCAGCGGCAGCTTGACTGTTGCATGCATTGTTTACAAGTTAATCAAGCGAGATTCTCGACCTTGCAGGCCTGCACCTATTGGAAGAAAAGGGTTACCTTTGTCTCCAAAAGTCAGGCGCTACATCCCTGTGTGATATCCTGCCGTTTGCCAGCCAGGCCACCTCTGTCAATTCTGAGCGTACCACCTGATAGCTAATAAAAAAAGCAAAGTTTCAACGCTGAGCTGGTCCCATTTGATGAACCTCGCTGCGCGCTAGACCTGCATGTTTGTGCGCTCAGCCAGCCAAACACACCTCCTGTGTGCCCTAACCCTCCAGCTGCATCCCCAAGCCTGCAGATGAACCCCAGGATGTGCCCTGAGTGCCCAGGTGGCCACCTGTTGCGAGCTGGCGGGGAGCTGTTTTGGGAGGTGCTCCAAAGTCAGCCGAGAGAAGTGCTGAGGATAGGGAACGACTTTCTATAAATATTAAATGTAATTTAGGCGCTTCAGCAGAGGCAGGGGTGAGGGGTCAAGTGTTCGATTTAAAAAAAGTTCGATTGTTTTTGCGACAAACACAGATACGAGGATGCAGGCTTGGTTTCAAAATGATTTAAAAGAAGTTGTGTCAACTAACATTGAAAAAGACTCAAATCCAAGCAATTCCCATTCCTTGCTTGCTCTGAGGCTTACACAACTTCTTAAAACTATCTTTAAAATTACATCGACTGCCTCAGTTGTGCCTCCACAAGCAAAGATTTTTGAGTTTTTTGCTCCAGCGACTTTGCGGAGCCCAGTAGTTCCTCCCTGGCGCCCAGCATGGCATCCTGCAGCATCAAAGTTGATGCTGACAACCCCAGGCGTCGGCCAGGACAAACAGCGGGCACGGAGGTGGCCTATCGGGGCCTGAATGGACCTCCCTGCCTTTGTGCGCCTCTCCATGCGATGAAAATCCGACAAGCACCAGGAGCCCTCGCAACAACCCAAACCACTCGAAATATTACCAGTAGGCGTCACATACACTCGCTGCTGCAGTTTGGGTTTGAGTAGGGTCCCTCTCAAAAATGGCATTTACCAGGGGGACTAAGAAGTGCAGGTATTGGGCGCATGTCGCACTCCAACATTGTTAAAATATTAATAGAAAAAACATCTGCATACTCGAAACTGGAGTTGGTGTGATTTAACTAGAGAAATGCAAGCTTTTGGTGCACAGAGCCCTACCTGAGCCACACCCCGATGTTCCCAGCATGCCAAACCAGACCTTTGCTTGAAACCAACAACCCCTTATACTCAGAAGTGGGTTATAAAGTGTCCGGCAGTATATCACCCATTCATGGCATAGGTTGTGGCGCCTGACCAAAAGGCCCTCATTGTGCGCGTTTGGCTGGCTTCAACCCATGGCATCATTCCCCCGACCAGCGCTGCTCTTGCCTTTTAAAGTGAGAAGCCTTGCCAAAACATTCTCTTAACTATTAAAGCTGTGCGTAACGTATGAAAGGAGTGCACAATGTTGTGGGCCGCCAAGATGCTTGTGCTGCAGTGCAGTTGTGAATGGCTTGATCTAAGCAAGCCCTCCTAGCAAGCATGCGCTTGCTGTGCAGCACATCTATGTCCGGCACAACTTCGTGCAGAAGAGTGTTGAGCAGTGAGTGAAGGTAACACAACAGCCTGTGCGTGGAACTAGTGCTTGACGGCGTTGTGCATGCAAGCGAGGATGCTCTTGCCCAGCCAGGTCGTGTCCTCCATGTTCTCCACCACACATTGAGGCAAGGACGAGCAACAGCCTATCACCTGGAATGAGTGCACGACGTCATTCATGCAAGCCACGAGGATGCTCTTGCCCAGCCTTGTCATGCCCACCACCGGTGCTTCCATTTGGATCATGGACTGCTGCAATGCCCCATTCCTGCATGTAAGACAAGTGTACATGTGTGATGTGAGAGTGTGTGTGTATTCGTGCATTGTGTGTAACGTTGAACCTCAAAGCTGAGTTTCACACATGGGTACAAGTGAGAGCTGGGTGATGGCTCGCTGCTGTGCCACATTCTTGTGTGTGTGTGTGTGTGTGTGTGTGTGTGTGTGTGTGTGCATGTTACAGTGCATGTCTGGATTGCATGGGTGCATGTGTGCACGCATGTTTCAGTGGATATGTGCATGTATGCATGTGTGTTTTGGTGCATGTCTGGATTGCGTGTGTGAATGTGTGCACGTGTGTTTTGATACATGTCTGCACGTATGTTTGCATGTTTTCATGAATGCACGTTGTTTCAGTGCATGTCTGGATTGCATGCATGTATAAATTTGAGAATGCATGCAGGTATGTTTGCATGCGAGCACGTGTGCACGTATGTTTCAGTGCATGCATACGAGTTTGTTTGCATGTGAGCACATGTGCACGTTTATTTTGGTCCATGTCTAGATTGTATGTGTACAAGCATGAGCACCCTGCTCGATTTCCTTTGCCCTCTCTGTGAGAATCTCCCACTTGCTCTCGCAATAGTATGTCTAGCTTTCCACATACAACCTGTGCCGAGCCCACACTCATTTGATGTTGTACAGATTGGCATTTCTCCCAGCAAAAGTGATGCAGTAGGTGGTCTCCAGCTGCCCATGCACCGCAATCACAGCCCACACTCACTTGATATTGTACAGCTTGCCATCCCTCCCCGCAACAGTGATGCAGTAGGAGGTCTCCAGCTGCCCATTCACCGCAACCACAGCTGGAGCAACCCCCACCCAAATGTTTCGGATGATCTGTGTGCAGGCAGGGAAGGCAAAAGGTTGGCAGGCAGGGAGTCAAGCCTCATGTTGCTCATGACAGAGTCTAGGCTGGCAAGCAGGCAGTCACACAAGGAGACTGCATGCATGGCAAACAGGAAGTCAAGCCTGACGTAGTAACAGGTTCAGGCAGGGTGGCAGACAGGCAGGCAGGCTGAATCATAAGGAGACTGCACAGTGCTGCATGTCATGGGGTTTAGGGAAGCAGGCAGGCAGGTGGCCGTGGAGTCTGCCCAGGGCCTCTACTCAAAGCAGAGAAACTAGGTTTAGGTAACTAAAATTAGGCTAACATATACTTGTCCTAACAGAGGAAAGCAATGCCCTCAGAGGCCAAGTGTTGCGCATATGGTTGTCACAAATCCTGCCTCCTGTCTCTGCCCGGACCTCTCGCAGTTGCATGAGGTGTTGGAGGTTTGCCAGGCAGTGCGTCACCTCATCTGAAGTATAACCTGGCGTACTACTATGAGCAAATGTTTGAGCACTCATGTGTCCATCACGATGCTTTGCTCAGGGGTTTGCTGCACTGTGGGAGGCACTCAGTGTCCATCACGATGCTTTGCTCAGGGGTTTGCTGCGCTGTGGGAGGCACTCAGTGTCCATCACGATGCTTTGCTCAGGGGTTTGCTGCGCTGTGGGAGGCAAAGCTCATCCAGCCTCTACACACGTGGCCACACATATGTGGCCACAAGCGCATACATGGCCACACATACATGAACACATGGCCACACACACATAAATGAACATGAACACATGGCCACGCACACACACATGAACACACACACATGAACACATGGCCACGCACACATACATGGACACACACACACACATGAACAAAGCAAGAGAGACCTCAAGTGCATGCACCTACAGCGTTGCCTGTGGGGTTGAGAATGAGGATGCGTCCACTCTCTGTCCCCAGCACCAGGCAACTTGCTGCTCCAGGCTGCGCGCACATGTGTTTGTTTGTGTATTTGTTTGTGTGTATATGTGTGAAAGAGAGAGAGAGAGAGAGAGAGAGAGAGTGTTAGAAATTGTGCTTAAGTTACGGTAAGCATGTTAGAAATGCAACACATCTGCTGCAGGAACAAATGTATGTGCAAATGCACGCAGGCTTCCCTAGCTGCATCTTGTCCAGCACCAGATAGAGTGCAAAGTGCAACAGACACAGCACCACCACACCAAGCTCTAGATGAATGCCCTGTTCATACAGACCCACAAACCTCACTCAAACACTGCCCATTCGAGCCTTGTCCAGCAGCAGATTCATATCAGCATATCATGCGCACTGAGCCAGACACAGCCACCACAACCGGTGTCACATAAGTGTAATGTTTAACAACAGACTCACAAACCCCACCCAGACGCTGTCCATCCGCACCTCATCCAGCACCAGGTTTATGACAGTCATGCACGTGATGACAGACACAGCCACCAAAGGCTGTCCCTGACACTGCTCGACAAAGCTCAGCTTCTTGTCGGGGTCTGCGATGTTCATGATCTGTGAGTAAGGGGGGGGAAAGGGGAGGTGAGCAAGCAAATCTGCAGCATGCAAATGCTCAAAGTGACAGACACAGCCACCAAAGGCTGACCCTGGCACTGCTCGACAAAGCTCGGCTCCTTTTCAGGGTCGGCGATCTTCACGACCTGTACACAGGGCAATTGGGCAAACCAGGGGGGGGGGGGGGCATGAAAAGTTGCAGGGTTGAATGTGATCACAGCGCAAGTGCGTGCTCACAACGCATGCAAAAACATTGATGACGATGCATGCAAGTGTGCGGGAAGTCAAGTGGGGAACGGAGAAGCAGAGCCAAGGTACACTAAGGCATTCGCAGCGCGCAGATCACCAGATGAAGGTACTTGGTAGCTACTGCCTTTTGCCACCAAGGCACTAGTACGCCTTGCTGCAATGGGTTTCCTCTCAAACTGGTCTGGCTGGTCTCAATGTTGGCGCTGGTAGCCTCATGCTGTGCGTCCCTTGGAACATAGTCCCCTTCACCACATAAATACGGTGCTGACTACACAGGGTTTACCATGTTTTAAGCATCGCTCTTGTAAGGACTTGCCACTCCTCTTTGAAGCCGAGGGCATGCACCCCTTCACTCTATCAGCCGCAATCACCACACAAGCAGCAAGCACACGGAAAAAAAGGTCCCTCTGCACATGCCCCTCCCTCCTGAGGTGGGAGCTGCGCAGCTTTGCATCGATCTTCCGCATTTTGTTCCTCTGTACTCAACACCAAAGCGGCAACAAAGTGCGAACACAGCTCACTTGCTAATGAGCATAAACTGTGAACTTGGGCCTCTACCTGTAAGGATTGTCATCAATAGCAAAAATTGGCCTATCATTCATGAGTATCCCTGGTTAGAGTGACCTGTGAGCTCGGGCCCCTACCTGGAGGGATGGGCACCAGCATCGAGCAACAACATCCTGCAGAATACTTTCAGCCTGCATGCTCACCAGATTTCCTCTCAACAAATTGACCACACGCATGAAGCAGCTTGCAAAATAAGGGTCTACCATATGATTAAAGGAGCACTACCACTGCCAGAAACCTTCACAAGTAGCCCATACCTGTAATGAGCGACCTGTGAGCATGACACCCTCATCCTGGAGCCGAGTGAGCTCATGCACTGCGTCCCCCACCACCAATTCGCCTGCCAGCAATTTAGCCCTGCATGTCCAACATGTAAGCACCATTGTGAAACAGCTCATAGGTCTGAGGACATACTACTCAAACAAGAGCGTAGTTTCAAGGTATGAGGAATCACACATTGGCGCAAGAAAAATCCTATTCAAAGCCCTAGGCCGACCATTTTACAGATATGTTTGAGACATACAAGTGGGTTGCCCATGCACAAGTAAACCAGGAATACACCATGGATACTGTACATGTTTTATGCTGAGAATCAGACATCTGCACCAAGAGTTAACCCAAAATGAGTTCAATCTCTCAAAGTAGGTGCAAATGACCACCTCTCAAAGCAGGTGCAACTCTTAGGCGTGCATAGCTAGCTATGGGTAAATAGGGTCTCCCAATTCCTCTAATAGGCTTGCTGAGCCTAGAAGGGGCTCGGCGTATGTGAATAGGGCCTTGTTGAGGGAATATGGTTAGAAAACTGCTTTTCACGAGAGGCTCCATTCCATCCGGAATCTTTCAGGCTGCATCTTACTAACATTTATAAATTAATTAATTCAAGAGGAATGGCGGTCCAGCAAGTCAGAATGAGCTGAAACAGTTCAGATGTTGTACTGTTCTCACCCCTCCCCCACCCACCCCCTTCTCACTGCACCACCCCTGTCGTCACTACTATTTGTTCTCCTCCTTGCGCAGCTGCAAGCGAGCATCCAGGTCACCCTCAGTGACTTGCTTGCTGTTACAGTGCATGTAGATGAGCTTCCTGGCACGCTCCAGAGCCAGGCGAGAGCTGTGCTTGGTGTGCAGCTGGCCCCGAGCTGACCAGTTGCGCTCACTGGCACATGCAGTAGAGTGTATGCACAGCAATTCCAGCGAGCACACGGAAATCCTCTTTGGCCCCCATGCGCCAGAAATTGATGCGCTCAACAATGGGAGGGAGGCTGCCACCATCCTGAGGGAACAGCCCCACAGCCAGCTAGCACGTTTGCTGCTTGTCGATGCCTCCTGCTGCTGCTGCTACGGCTGCTGTTCCTGTTGCCGATGCTCCTGCTCCGGGGTCACCAGACCCTCCTGCAGACCCTTTCTGTAATCCTTGCAGTCTTCCAGCTTGAGGTGTGACTTACACACATCAGGAGGGTTGGATGAGCTGAGCAGCACTTTTCAAAGCTTGCATCGCTTTCACAGCACCTGAATTGCGGAGATAGCCATAGTACCACAGAAACGCACTGCCACCACCATGTCTTCACCTTCTCCTTCTGCTTCTTGGTTGCCTCAAACATAGCACCTGCTTGCATGCAGGTACCACCATACTGCTGCGTACCCAAGCTCACACCAACGTCTACCTACGTACCCAAGCTCACACCAACGTCTACCCCTATGGCACTGCCATCAGTATCATCCCATGAACTTCCCCTGGCATTTTCATTACAAGCCGCACAGGTGACAAAGTAACTAGGTACCCAGGCCGCGGCGGGCCTTGGCTCTTAAGATGGTTTTCTGGGATCGTGTCCATGGAAGTTTATAAATCTTCCCGGCCTTTTTAACTACTAAATACGCCCTCTGTAACATCACAAGCGCCATAGCAGATGTCCCCCCCACCCCCTTGGTGCACTTCATATACTTATAATTTAATAGATTACTTTTTGATACTCAAATGAAACGCTTAAAATAACGCAGAGGTAGCCTGGCCTTGACCCCTGATGCAAAAAGAGCGGCTAAGAATCAGCAAGGTCAAAAGAGCAGTAATCAAACTGAGTCCAAATAGCCACTTGTGCACTTTGCTTGGAACATCCTTTCATCCCCTCAACACGCCTGACTTCCCCCGGCACATGGACACTGCACATATGCGTGGCCTGTGCAGCTTTCTGCTAGGAGAACAAAGCCTTGGTAGTGGTGCCCCGCAAGAGAAGTTTCCTTCTGAAACACCTGGACAAATTCAGGCTCAGCAAGAGGCACTGCTTCTAGGGTGACAGCCTCCTGTACTGATATATCGTCATATGTAAAGCAGCCAGGTAATTAAGCAGGAATGTACTGCAAGCAGGCAATGCCAGGCATTGATGGGCGTGGCTTGCCAGGTAATTGCACTGTTTGAATTGATCTTCTAAGAATTTTGAGGATTTGTTGGGGATTTCTATGCAACTTCCCAACGTTATTTGGTGACCCTCATTCCCCATGGAGGGTGAGGCCCATCCGCCAAACAGCCTCCCCAAGCCTCGCCTAGCCTCGTCCTCAGCGAGGTTCGGTCAGGTAGCTACCCAACCCTATGCATAGCATACACCTTCAAAAAGTAAATTGGGGTGAATTCTGACAAGCCACTGCTGCTGGCAACTTGCCTTGAACTTCCTTCTTGCGTGCTTGTTTTTGTGTGTTTCAAGGGGGGACTTCTCTTGGAGAGAAGTCCAAGCGACAAGAGAAGTCCGAAACTTTGCAGTTCCTCGCCGACAAGACCGCTTACTTTCAACTTAAAGAGCCAAGCTCGCCGCTGCTTCTAAGGTTCCTTGCTTTCCTACGCGGCTTGTAATAACAAAATGAAAAGCACCTGGTCCCTTTCACCCATCAACACTGGAGCCTTATGGCTATGGTTCGCCAGGTCCATGCGCTACTCTGTGTACCTTGCTCAATACACCGGCCTAAACATTCCAAGTGTGTCGCTCATTTATTGGGACAGTCATCGCGTGGGGCACCCCCTCTGCTCTGAATCCTCTATAGAACTGTACCAAGAACGACAGGGGAAATCCCGACACTGTCATTCTTTGAATCATTTAGTGGGACAGTCATCGCGTGGGGCACCCCCTCTGCTCTGAATCCTCTATAGAACTGTGCCAAGAACGACAGGGGAAATCCCGACACTGTCATTCTTTGAATCATTTAGTGGGACAGTCATCGCGTGGGGCACCCCCTCTGCTCTGAATCCTCTATAGAACTTTACCAAGAACGACAGGGGAAATTTCGACACTGTCATTCTTTGAATCATTTAGTGGGACAGTCATCGCGTGGGGCACCCCCTCTGCTCTGAATCCTCTATAGAACTTTACCAAGAACGACAGGGGAAATTTCGACACTGTCATTCTTTGAATCACATGGTGGTGCGCCAGCACGACAATGCTACTTTCCACTCGTCTAGTCATCCATCTTTTGCTTTTGTATCGTCCTTCTGGACCAAAATGTTAGAGTTGGGGAAATGCAGAAAAGATCAGCACGGCCCCTGCACATGGATAACACAGTATGCCTGTGTTGGAACGAGACCTTGTGCTGCTCCGCCGCGCCACGCGCCAGCGCTCTTGCTCTGCCTCATTGATACATACGCCACTCAGATGACATATGCCACACATCAGCACGCTTGCTCTGCCTCATTGATACATACGCCACTCACATAACACATGCTACTCATCAGCACCCTTGCTCTGCCTCATTGATACATACGCCACTCACATAACACATGCCACTCATCAGCAACCTTGCTCCGCCTCATGGAAGAATGCCAATCATGGCACATAACACATGCCACTCACATGGCACATGCCACTCACCAGCATGCTTGCTCCGCCTCATTGACGTCTTCCGGCGGGAGCACAAACTTATAATAGGGCCGCAGGTTGCGGTAGATGTACACATGTGCCCCTGCTGCCACTGCCAGAGATGGCAGCTTGGCATGAGCCTCAGCATTAAAGGAAGTGAGGGCCACAGGAGAGTCCAGCAGGTTGTGCTCCGGCTCCTTGTGCGTTCCGCTCCACACCTGTGCACAGCACAAAATTGGTGAATGGGAAAAGTAGTTGGGGTGAGGGCCACTGAGTTTGGCAGGTTGTCCAACAATGTGCACAGGCTCCTTGAGCGTGCTGCTCCATACCTGTGCAGCATGTGTGTGTGTGTGTGTGTGTGCATGTGCGCATGTGTATGTGTGTCCGTCTTCAAACTATTAGAATTGGTGTGCATGTCCATTCAATAGCCACTCAGTTAATTCCTGCTCGTCCTTAAAAGCTCAATTTGGATGTAGGAGGGATGCCTGCGCATCGTCATGACAACACTTCAGGGGATACTCCAATACTTGTGATACACTCCAATACTTGAGACACACTCTGTGGCAGGCGCCACAACCGGCAAACATGTGGTTTCGCTGCAAAATCAACATGACCTCCACATGAAGCCTCACGTGCAATGCTTTGAAGGCAACACTTTCAATGCTTTGGATTTGCTTCATTTCATTTTTACGCTTGCTCACTCCTGTTTAGGTTGTTTGAAGAAGACGGGCAGTGACTCTCGCACCTTGAGCTTGCGCCCCTCATCTCCCACAACTAAACGCCAGTCCCCATCTCCGAAAAGGTTGCAGGTGTGCACGCAAGGCGTGTATGCTATAACAAACAGAAAACTTGCAGTCAGCTCATGGCGTGTGGGAGAACACATGTTTGAACAATTCATTCAACCTTGTGCACTACTCCTGTCCTGAAGGCTTACCAGCAACTCCAGCTACAGGGTCTGACCATGCATCCAAGAGTGCTGGTTTGTTGGACACCTTCCCTTGTGGCTGGCTGGGCTGGCCGCTTCCAGGGTAAGATGACCCCCCATAGTTTGCCTCGTCCCCAATCATGGTCCTGGGCCATTTTTGATGCCCATCTTATCCATCATGCAGGGATCTTTGGCTTAGGAAGTTAAAAAGTGTCCAACATCCCCCTCTAAGTCACTTCACATTGAAACCGTAGAAATTAATTAGTTGATGCTATTGATACATGAAACCATAGCTTTGTCTCGTTTTTAAAGCCTGATATTCCAAAATACCGGTATTCGGGGAAGTGGAAGAGCTTCAGACTTGCTTGTGGCATTTTGCAAACATACCAAGGTATATTATGCGTTTTTCTTCTTCCGGGTATTTTTGGTGCTGACGAATTATTTACAGCAAAAACAAGATAAAGGAACAGCTGTGCCCATGGATGTTCAAGAACACCATCCTCAATGCATCCAGAAACGTCAAGCGGAGTCGCACATGAAAAGCTAAAGGGGCATTTTGGGCCCCTATTAAGAAACGGATCCCCAAAGGGCACTGCGTTGTGTGTGGAATGCCTCATGCATGGTGTCCGCATTCCAAACACTTTTGCTCACACAAAGCCAGTGTGGCTCACTCGCCACACTTCTGGCCCTGAGATTTAGATACCCCAATAAAGGTTTCTAATGAGATGAGCATGCCAATCAGAGCTTCCATGGCCATGGAGCTAGGATTGTTGATAGTTTTCACTATCAATTTTTCAATTTACAGGATGTCCTGAAATTCCCCCCTGCTTGAAAGATCAGTTTTGATGCAGCTAATGATCAGACACTGAGTTCAGGAACGGTGCATGAACAGGGGTGACAGTTCTTCAGTGCTGTATGACCCCAAGCAAGCAAACAAAAAAGAAACAAATTGCGCAGGCTGTGAGAACATACCATAATAGAAGGGGATGCTTTGGCACCAAGATCCATAAGTCCTCTCCACCAGAAAAATTGAAGATAAGTTAGTTGAGACCTCTAGGGATGTGATGTGGGAAATTGTCCCACTTTTTTTAGGATGTCGTCAAGTGGCAAATATGTGAGTATACTGAACAAAGGACACGGCACGGAGCTAGAAAAAGAAAGAAAAAGAAAAGTTGCGCAGGCCACAGGCCGCGTGCATTAAGGAGCCAGCTGATTGTGTTGATTCAGAATGCGCTGGATTGAGCAATTCCCATCAGCACCCAGGAGAAAGGCGTGGATAAACTGTTTCTTAGTTGTGGCCATGCATGGGTGTCATCATCACAATTTGGAAGAGCCCCTTAAAAGAGCTTGGACCTGTGAAAGTGTATGCCTTGCTTTGAAGCTTCATGCTCATTCTGTCCAGTATGCTTATGGACTTGCCAGCACCAGATGCACTCTTGATCAAGCTCATGAGCAGGCTACTATCTACATGAACAACTCTCTTCGCCGAGATTGAACATAACGTGCTAGGGGTTACAAGGGGTTACAAGGGGTTGGCCTACAGCCCGATAATTTGGCTGATCGGCTGCTGGTGAAACATTCTCATCCAGCATCAAAAATTGAAACCAGTTCAGACAAAAAATTTTGAAAATCTGTATGAGTCTTGATTTAGGAAAGCATTGACCTCAAAATCAGTCAAAATGTGAAAGCTCGCCAAGAAAGGAATAAAATCAGTGTTTGGAAGTTGGGCAAAAGTATGTAATGGTTTTAAAAGATCAATGAACAGGTCCTTGTATTTTCTGCGCAGCTCACACAACTCACAGCAATTGCAATAAAAAAGAACATTTTACTCATCCTGGACTTCGGCACATCCACACTTATCACAAATATTCGAACCACCCAACCATTTTCAGGACTCGACCTTCAAGCAGTGGGCACGAAGCCTAAACCTACCCACACTCCTCATGACTCCTTTATCCAGATCCTTATCAATACGATGTGATACAGAAGGGTGTGTGTGCTGTTTGATTCAAAGGTTTTCCACACCAATGATGGTAAGTCACTGCTTTCCTATTCACCTCTCGAGGACTCAGGGCGTCCGCTTCCCTCCAAAACTTATGCTGTCTGTACCTCAAATCCCCTAAAAATTCCTGCATGGGTATCTTGGAAGCAATCAGCAATTTCTGTTTAAACACCTCCTCATTGTGCATGCCACTATATGACTTAGACACATGTGCAGACCAACAGGACTCATCCCTATCAGCAAGGTGTAAATCTGCTTTCAACACTTGGCGTGGTGTTTCACTGTTAGAAACAAGCATATTGTTGATAAATTTAACAGTAGCCCTAAACCAATAAAATTGTAAGGGCTCTTGGCCACATTCTCTCAATACTGGCCAGTTTGTGGCAGTACTCTTCACACCTAGAAAATGCCTTAAAGAGCATACATGCCTTTTTCGTAATTGGCTTTTGAAATCACTGCCTTCTCGTAAGTATTCTGTACCCCACACTTGGCACGCGTACATCCCAGCCGGAATGCCATACACCGTAGAGAGCCAAATCAGAGCATGCGGCCTATTCCTTAGATCATGTCCATGCACAAACTCCTTAATCCTTTGCTGGGCAGCCATGTAAGGCCGCACTGCATGCTCCTCGGACACCTTCAGATTCACGTGCTTGTCCACAAGCATTTCAAGGTATCTAAACTGCTCTTTCTCTGGAAGAGCCACGTCTCAATACATAAAAGTAGGCAGAGAAGAACACGACCTACTATTAAAATGTATGACCACTGACTTTGATGTATTGACAGTCAGCCCCTTTCTCATTGCATAAGCTCGTAATCTATTCAGCATAACTTGCATTTGAAGTGCCAGAAGTAACAATCCTGGTCCCTATTGAAAACATGTTTCCTTCCTTTTCTCTTTGTGTGAAGGGGAGACGTGACTTGGCCTGTGTATCCTTTTTTAATTCATGGGAGCTGCTGCCGAAAGTCGGGTTTAAAGCCCAGGAAGGGTTGTTTGATTGAAATGATAGAGCACATGAAATTCGTAAATACTGATGCTTGAATGCAGAAAGTGCTTCGTTTTCAACATGCTGCTGGCAATTTAATTATATCAATCACCTTTCCTTAATGCAGGCGGCCAGACTTGGCAAGCGTAGTCTTTCTTTCTTTCTTTCTATAACAATAACCAGTTCAGCACAGCACTACTCCTTCCAAACGCATGGCTTATCTCCAGTGTCATGGCAAACCATGCAATCAAGCCCCTTATTGGTGCAGCATGGAAGGCTACCAAGATCGCTTTTACTCCCGTAATGTGGAGGAACTCTGCAAATGATCTTGCCAAGAAAGTGTGCACGTGCTGTTGCGCTATATGGCTGTTGTGAAATTTGAGCTGGGTGTTACACGGTCATATAAAGAAAGAGGAAAAAGTCTCATGGAGTACTCGACGTTCAAAGACCCTTTTTCATGGGCCCTGCCGACCCTTATCCATACTGCCCTTCAAAAAAGGGCCCTGGTAACTTACGAGGAAATGGTCTCCCTGCTGGACCATAACCCACAATACTAGCACTACTGGAGCACTGACCCCCAAGACACCCTTTCTGGTGCCTGTCATAATTCCTTCTCATCCAGATTTTCAGGTTTCTCTGTCTGCCCATTTATGATGATGATGATTTGCCCTTCTTAGTGGGCCTTGCTTGTGTCTTTTTGCCTGCCTCTCTTTCCTGCTTCCTGTGGTCCTGAGTTATTTTTGCAAAGGCCCCTTTGGGACATCGCTATGTCCTGGGTCGGTGAAACAGAAAAAAATGATGATGATGATGACTTAGACCTTGCAACATGCTGTCTACTCAGCCATTCTCAACACAGAGGCCACTGCTACTTTCATGTTCCTCCCTGTATGGGGACATCGCATGATAACTAACACATATTCCATACTCATCAATGCCTATCCACATCTCCAAACTTGGTACCGTAGCTCGTACCGGCCTTTGCTACAACGATCCACAATCCTGCCCCAAACAGGAAATTCCTCTTTCTCAGCACACCTGGGACCTACAAATTATTGCAGTCTGGAACACATCTGCAAGGATCCATCTAAGTAATCACAACCCAGCTTGGCTACGGAGCTTGGATGTAGCTGTAGCTGAAGCCAAATGGAGGATACGCAGTGTTGGCAACCATTATACTCTCAGAAAGAAAAGAAAAACTACGTAGGCAGTGAAACACTCCCCACATCAGTTAAGGAAAGGGGGCCACATTGGTGCACAGACCGTATGACCTCAACATCACACAGTTTAGACTGAGAGAAGCACGGCAGGCAGAGAAAGAAGACAGGTCCAGCAACGAGAAAGAGAGCAAGATGATAGCTGAAAGACTGGAGTTCCAGAGCTTCAACAACAAGCAGTCAGTGCTGTCAGCCTTCCAACCAAGGAAAGCCACTCTCAATACTATGCATACCGACATTCCCGGTTTTGAAAAGTGCCAACGCCTCCCCTCTGATATATCTAGAAATCCAACCTATCCACACATAAGTAATCAGGAAGGACTCTTTGTACCTAACCAACCTAGTCCAACCCTCATGCTCAAAGTCCCTGACTTGAGGAGATGGGCTTACACTAATGGCAGCTGTCATATCCAGAATGGCAAACAAGAAATTGGAGCAAGCGTCTACTGCACCTCTCACGGACAGCAAAAATTATGTTGAGCCCAACGGTGCTGGAATTGCCAACACCATATGGTGAGCTAAATTAGCAGCAATAGCTGCTGCTATCACGCACTCGTATTTACACATTGCTCCAGATAGTCTCACCTCTCTTCATCAAATACCTAAACAACTATTTTACCCTGAGAAACATAAACAATACGTTCAAGGGGACGTCCTTTAACCATATCTACTCTCATTAGCAATTCACAAACCAATAATGGTTTCTACAAAGTAAAATCTCATGCTGGCATTGCTGGTAACGAATGTGCAGATGCTATTGCAAAATATCAGGCAAACCAAGCTAAGAGTAACGTAGCTGATACTGTGATCCCTGGTGCAGGCCCTGGTGGAAATCCATTTTCACATTCATTTCGATGAGCCAAGGAGGAAAAAAGAGAGCCGACTGCCAGCACATCCACAGCTCCTGCACCCAATCCTAAAATCACCTACTAGGTGTAGTACCTCCCCAATCTTCAAAATGCTCTCAAGTCTCATATGCATACAAAACACAGACTTGGATATGCCAACTCAAAAACAGGCTACTACTCATATCGTCAGAGTTTGTTACCTTATGTAGATAAGAAAATCAACAATGCCTTTAGGAACATGTCCTGTATATCCTCGCCCATGAAGCACACCATCTTACAATATCGCACTGGCACCCTCTCTAACCAATAACATGTGGTTCGCTTTAGAAGGTCCACTAACCCATTATGCCCCCTCCCAAGCTGCCATCAATTAGACAGCGCACTCCACATGCTTTCAGGCTACCAAAATCATATCACTGATGGCATCTTCAGCATGAAAACTGAACGCCACAGTGTTGCTGTGAGAATGATTGTCAATGCTCTTAGCGAAATCCCTTCGGGAGCAGGCTTGGTTAACACGGACAGAGGAAGTGATGATAGGCTGGCACAGCACATCCCTTCAAATTCCTGCACATGCATCGAACAGAATTATACCCCCTTACCTCTTTCCACACAATTTTTCTAAGAGATCTAGACTCACATCAAGCCGACCTGATGCTGTACTGATTACTCCCTATCAAGTCAAACTCACTTCTTTTTCTCCTTCTTCTCCCTGTTCACACCTTGTGTTACGCAGCAGGCATGGCACCCCACAGGGGTCCTGCGTAGCTAACCGCGTGAGACAACCTCACAAACTAAATGAGACAACCTCACCAACTAACTAGTGACGTGTGCTTGATTGAAATCAAGTACTGTGAGGACACGGGGCCTGGACAACAGTTGGAGGCGGTACAGCGGCAGCATGCAGATCCCTGCAAACTAATTAGTTCAAACACTGTGACCCTTCATACTATCCTTCTGGGTGTTGGCGTGGCCTGTTATACTGAGCGCACCCTTAACCAATCCAAACAACTGGGACTTGACCACCATCATGTCACTAAACTTGCAAACTTCATGCCCATTCTGGTATGTATGCCAACAAGCTTGTTACCACTAGACGTGTTATTTAAAACAATAAACTTCTCACAGCCAGGTTCTGTAGCCGGGAGCTACCAGTAACCCTCCAGATCCTCAATATTACTTTCTGTTTTGTAGCTTTGTGGTGGAGGGGACACACAGCTCTTCCAATGTGTCTCCTTTCCCTTTGGTTGATGTAAACGTTTCCTCTCCCTACATAGTTTTTGTTTTCTTTCCTTTTCAACGTTCAAGACTGATGGTGCTCCTCACAGAAAGGCTTGTCAGAAAGGCGTGCAACACGGTGAGCAAGGCTTACGTTTCAGACTTGTCAGTATTGGCAAACATGTCTCTAGCTGTTGATTGTATTGCAGCGCAATGATTGGACTGAAGCCTACACAAAGCAGACCAACAGTGTTCCTTTTGATGGGAGGGTGCAAGACCTATTTGTGTTGGAAGGAATCATTCCATTATGATTTGATCCTTTAATTAAAAAAGCAATCAGCTCGCGATCAGGCAGGATGCTTTTAGGAAGAGAGTAGAATATCAATGAAAATTATATTTGCTGAGGCCTTGCTAGCTTGCTAGTTGGGGAACCTTCCCTTAATGCATGCAACCAATTTGTCTGGCATGCTCTTTTTTCTCTTTTCCTTTCTTGTTCCTGTTAGCAAGGTCATTTTGTGGGATGAAAGAGCTGCATACATCTCCCCTTGTTTGATATCTACCTGTACAAGATATCATTGCTCTTATTGACAAAAATGAAAACCAGCCTGGTACATTTTTAAGCCAAGAACCTTAATTTTTAAGCCTTAAATTTTGCAGCATGTAAGGCGCGAAGAGGGACAGGCAAAGCTCTGAGGGATGGTTTATATTATTATAGGAGTCGTGAGCATTCTTATCATTGTTTAGGTTGCAGCATTTTTAAAAACTGTTACTCAAAGTGTAAAACAAGCAAACATCTGAGGGACCCTGAAAATCCCCGACACCAATGTGTACCCAACAGTGTAAGGAAGAAGCAGATGGAAGGCAAGGAGAAATCATATTGTGAAATTGAAGGACCTGGGAATCATCCGAAACCTCAAGCAGCTAACTATTAATTGAAAGAGGCAGGTGCCAATCATGTGCCCTCCAAAGTATGTGCAGAACTGTCATGTTCTTGGAGATTAGCTGTGAAGCTGTGGAGCATTTCCAGGCCCGAATTTCCGAGGGGAGCTGCTCGCAGCTTCATGCTTTCTTCTTCATGACTTTATGAAATGATGTTAACATTTAAGTGGTAAATGCACACTCATTGATACTAGGTGCGCATTTGAAAACAAAACTGCTCCTCACAGCCAGGTTTGCAGCCGGGTGCCTCCAGCAACCCTCCAGATCCCTGTGCGCCCTTTTTGTTTCTGCTTTGTGGTGGAGGGGATTTACGGCTCTTCTGAGCCAATGTGTCTCCTTTCCCTTACTTGGCTGATATAAACAGAGTTCCTATGACTGTGTGGTTTTTCTTTTCTTCAAGAAGTTCTTGAATCTTCAACAAATGTTGCATTGCGTGCACGGACTCCCCCAGGCCTAGCACGCTGTGGAAATTCACACACACACACACACACACACAGACACACACACACAGACACACACAGATACACATATATATACAAATATGGATTGTGTGGAGCTGATGTACATTTTGTGGCCTACAATTTTTTTTGAACACACATAAACACACGCGCACACATACAATCAGAAACACGTGCGCGCGCGCGTGCGCACACACACACACACACACACACACACACACACACACACACACACACACACACACACACACACACACACACACACACACACACACACACACATGTTGACCCTTTTTGGCGCCAAAAAAAAGGCCTAGCTTCATCTGCAAAAACTAAGTTATTGATTATAAAACAGCCAGCTTCGAAACTCTTTCTAATTTGCAAGAGCTTAAAGGAGCACGAGAGTGGAATGCAGCCTCCAACCCAATAAACGCAATACAACTCAGAATTTGTGACTAAATTAATCACCCAGTATTTCAATCGTGAAGAAGCGTGCGTCCTTCGAACTGTCAAGAAAATAAGGTCGGAAGTGACTCTTCTTGTTAAAGTAACTTTATATTCAAAAAGTTTCAATTCTCCGTATCAATTATTGGCAAAAAGTGATTTCGCAGTGTCAGCATGTCTCCAGTATACTTACTTGAACACTCCCCGTACCGGCCTCCAGAGGAGTACCGGGTGGTTGCTGAGGAGGTCTGCCGCAACGCAGAAAACCTGCCGCAGTACACGGAAGGCATGCGAGACTTCATGCAGCGCGTGTTCTCCAAGAGTGGGATCTCGCCGACTGGCTCCTTCCTTCCACCTGCCATCCATCCGGCGCAGACCAGCACTCCAGAGGTGAGAACACATTATGATTGCTTGATCTCAGGGTTCACAGTACAAGAGCAATATAGGAGACACATTAACTCAAAAGAGCAGTGAGTCCCCTCCACCACAAAGGTACGGAGCAGGAAGGACTAATGTGGATCTGGAGGGTTGCTGGAAGCACCCGGCTCCAGAATGCAATACAAGTGTTTTTGTCTTTTATTGTGCGCCTAATGGTAACAAGGTGCAAACCAGAACTCCAGAGATTAGGACAGGTATGGTGTAATCTAGCTGAGAGCAGGTGTGCTTGATCTCAGGGGGCACAGGATGAGAGCAAACCACCAAAAGTAAAGTGCCTCTTCCTTGGAGTATGGATAGCACAAAGGAAATCAAAAGAATGAATGAGCCCTAACACCAAGGCGCGCACACAGCACACACACAGCATGCCAAGTAGGCATCCAACAAAAGGATAAGTTGTAAAATAAGTATCATGTCACATTCAACGTAAAGTGTGGATGCCATGCTTCGTTTCTGCCTTTAACATTCCCGTGCAGGTCAGCATCCCCAACGCCATGCTGGAGGCAGAGATGGTTATGACTGGCGCCTTGAATGATGTCTTTGCCAGGACAGGTATCTCTTTAATTACTGTGCATGGCAACCACAGCTATCTTGATCTACTGCTGTTTTACGCCAGCAGAGTGTGGTTTTAATGTTCTGGTCGAGGGAGTCAGCAGGGCTCTGCCCATTTTTAACTAAGATCTTGCCCTAGAGTTCACTTGAAAATTCAGGAGCGCGCTAATACAATTTTCAACGGAAGGCAGTTGAAGCCTGACATACGGGTGATGATATCGTATGATGTATGCAAGCCGTCAGCCGAACAGTATTTTGTATGCAAGCCGTAAGCTAAAATTGAGATCACACAATCAGATATTTGTGGGTAAAGATAATGCTTTTGAAAATGCGTTCTGTACATCATCATGATGTCTCTGCAACTTACCGTGCCAGGTGTTTGAAAGTGTAACCATGATGTCAAGCGAAGCGAAGTGTAACCATGATGTTAAAGTGTAACCATGATGTCAAGCGAAGCGAAGTGTAACCATGATGTCAAAGTGTAACCATGATGTCAAGCGAAGCGAAGTGTAACCATGATGTCAAAGTGTAACCATGATGTCAAGCGAATAAGGTGCACACCGGGCTGAGGAATGCCATTTTGGAGGAAAATGCAACCTTTGAAACAAAGGCAAATTTCATAAGGATGAGGTTCTGCTTGTTCATGTGCAGAAAATGACAAAGCCCTTTGAATGAAGAGGACTGCTGAGTATTGGCGGGTTTCTTTTATGCAGAAAGCCGCCTGCTTACACTGCCCTGAGTTGTCTTGGGTGGTGCAGGCCTTGGACCTCAGGACGTTGACATCCTGGTTACGTGTGCCTCCATATTTTGCCCAACTCCTTCCCTGGCGTCCATGCTTGTGCACAAGTTCAAGATGCGAGAAGACATCCAAAGCTACAGGTGAATTTGAGGCCAGTGCCTCTTGCTTCTGCAGCAGTGAGGATGCTTGTCAGACCAGTTTGGAATTGCAATTGCGCATGGAGGATGCCCACAAAGTCTGGACGCGTACCTGTTCGTACAATTCCTAAGGATAAATGCTCCTTCTCAACAACTAATTGGTGCAGTCTTGGAGGCATGGGATGCGGGACGGGCGTTATTGGTATCAACTTGTGCCGCGATCTATTGAAGGTGCGCATTTTGTTTCTGCGCAGAAAATGATGTTGAGTCTTGAGCCTCATCAGCACCGACAATGAGCTCATGAAGCCTGATAGAAGAATTAAGGAACTAAATGGGCAACACAACTATTCATATCAATTTGTAAAGAGGGCACCTAGGGCCAAGACACTCCACCACAGAAAAGGGGGGGGGGGGTGTTTATGGGATCAGGATGATGACAGCAGTGTCCCGATCCTGTCTGGTGCTGGCTTGATCTTTGTGTTTCAAGGCAAAGCTTCTCCATAAACGTAAAGGCCAGTCAAATGACCTCTAGAATTAGAGTAACTTGATCAAAATGACTATCAAGCTTGTGTTATCAACTGCAGGCCAGGCCAAACTCAGTGTGTGTCTACGTTCCAGCCGAGATCACAAGCGCATGCTACTATCCAGGGCACGAGAAGAACCGCATGGTGGCCAACTGCATTTTCAGGTAAAGTCTTGGTTGCCACCTTGTGGTACTCAATAAATAAAGACTTTTCAACCTTGCATACAGAGGAAAACCTCGTGGCTTTTTTGTTCCTCTTTTCATGCACTACGATGCCGCCTATGAGAGCTTAAAGGCTAAATACCCATTTGTGTGTTTATACATCTTAAGCTTGTTGGCAGCTTGGAGCACTAAAGTCCACACGCTACAATTGCTTGCAGGATGGGAGGAGCTGCCATCGTGCTCACAAACAAAGCATCACTGCGCTCGAGCGCGAAATATGAGCTTGTAGCTGCATCACGCATCCACCTGGGTGCTGATGACGAAGCTTATGGGTGAGTCATGTACGATGATAATACTTGCCAGTGCTTTGCATCTCACATTGGTATGTTCTTTATGAACCAAATTTTGATTGCCAATCAAACTTTTACAGTGTTAGCACTTGAAAAAATAATGTTCAAGAGGGAAGTGGTCTCAAAGAAAAGAACCACAGAAAATCTGAAGGTGCAACTTAAGCAGAGATTTTAGAAAAACCCAAAAACAATTTAGAACACACCCTCTTCTACAACTTACTCACCTGTCTCTGGTTTTGCCTTCAACCATATTGATGCGTTATGTCCTAGAAACCACAAGGCAGCTAAACGCAATCGCTACAGGCTAAACATTAAGACTTGGGTTACACCTTCAGCGTACAGTTGCTCTCAATGGTTGCTTTTGGAAAGTGTACCTTGTGCTTTTGCCAGATATCAATCACGTCCCATGAATGATCTGTGCATGAAGATGCATGAGCTGGGGGCCGGATAGCCTTGGAATCAACGGAGTGCATTTGGGCAAAGAGGTGGGTGGTGCGCTTTTTTCCTTAATATGTGCCCAGGACAAAGCATTATCCCATGAGGGCCTGTACGCTTGATGTTACCCTCATGTACTTGCGAGCATGGAATTTACCCTCAGATCAAGTGCTGGAATCAATCCAATGCAAATGACTGGAAATTTATGTACCAGTATTCAAGCAATCAGCAAGACAGATGGATTAGACTATCTTAATTTGCAAGTTCTGGTTTGTTTTACAAGGAGGAATACGCTGTATTTGTTGCGAAAAAAGAGCGCCTTGATGACTCGTCATCTTCCTTGATTATTTGTGTTGAAATATGGTGTGCCTGAAAAAGCTCCAGGTAGGTCCTGTCCTGTTGCTCCTCAATCTATGGCCATATACAGGTAGTCACCTCTGCAGGGGCGACTGTAACAGCAGCCGTCACAGCCATTGCACCGTACATCCTCTCTTGGAGTGAGTATGGCCGGGCGGCATTCTACGCTGCACAACGCAAGTAAGTGTGGGCAAACCTGTTCTTGGTGCATCTTGCTGTATGCCAACACTGCTTCACCTGGACTAAGGGATCCACTGTGCTCATTCTCATGAACATGTTTTTAAAAAAAAGAGGAGAGTCTAAGCCTGCCAAGAGGCAGCGGCATGAAGGAAAGGGTCCCTAAAAAAGAAGGTAGCAAGGGTCCCTACAAGGTAGCAAGGGTCTCACCAAAAGGCTCTTGAACTTAATCTAGGCACAGCTAACCTAGGAGAAAACCAGAAATAGAGCTAATCGGGATCCGGAAGGGACGAGCAAGAAAGTGGGAAAGAATAGCTTATTAACGGATATTAGCTGAGGCTTTCCTTTGAACGTTTTGCTAGCAAAAATGAATTAATTTAGGTACTGCACAGAGAGAGAGAGAGAGAGAGAGAGAGAGAGAGAGAGAGAGAGAGAGATGCCAGTAAAATCATTCTGTTCTCTTTTTTTGCAGGCTTCTGGGCGGCGGGCCTGAATTCAAGCCAGAATGGACCAAATGCTGTGATCACTTTGCACTTCATGCAGGTATGATTACGCATTTGGTTGTGCTTAGAACACAGGCCATTTGAGGGCAGGACTTGGACATGGATGCAAAAAATTTTGTAGGCTTGCTAACATTAAGGCAGGTATTATTATAAACATGGTCAAGGGGAAACATGTATCTGAACCTTTCTCTGATCAACAATCCGGTCCTGCACAGGTGGCTATGCTGTGCTGAAAGGGCTGCAAAAGGGTCTTGCCCTGCCCTCAGAGAAGATGATTCCGTCCTATGCATGCCTCAGGGACTACGGGTGTGTCATTTTGAAAATGAAGCAAGGAAAATGAAGCTTGCATTGTGCAGGAAGCGCAGGCACTTGGATAAGCAATGCCCATAATAAGGGAGCTCGCACCCTTAAAATATCTGCTTTGTTCGGTCGCTCGTGTTGTGTTTTTACTTCTATTTCATCCATCCGCTTGCATCCTTTGTTTGGCTCCCACATCAATTTAAAACTTTTTGTGCTGCAGCAAGAGGAATAGCAGGCAAGGTTCCAACTTCCATGTTGCTGTGCTTTTTAATTAAGCTGTCCATTTTTCCCTTCCTTTCATTTTTGAGCATGAATTTGTACAGAGTGCGGGTTTCTATGCTTGCATTAATGGGTTCATATCTGAGGGGCACATCTTGTATCATTTCCCTCAGGAACACCTCCTGCAGCACCACATGGTACTCCATGGCATACATTGAATCTCAGACGGGTGTGAGGAAGGGCGAGCGTGTGCTTCAGGTGAGCAAGAGTTCCAGGTACTGATCCCCCTCCTTGTACACAAATAAGCAAATGCAAGGTGCTTCCTGGTGCAGCTGTCACAGTGTGAGTGATAAACAAATGTAAGGTGTTTCCTGGTGCAGCTGTCACAGTGTGAGTGGCATGCATTCCCAACACACGCACAAACACACATGAAAGAAAGAAAAGGAAAATAAAAGCTGCGTAGGCAGTGAAAACTCCCCACATTGATTAAGGAAAAGGAGCAGCATCGGTTTTAAGACCGTATGACTTCCCACCACGAAGTTCAGAGTAAGAGGAGCACGGCAGGCAGAGAAAGAAGGCAGGTATAGCAAAGAGAAAGAGACCAAGATAAAAACTGAAGGACTGAAGTCCCAGACCTTAAAACAGCGAGCAAAATCAAGCACAGTCAGCCTGCCAACTAAGGAAAGCCATGCCCAGCAGTCTTAAGTCTGACCTTAGGCTAAGCCAGAGATGCAGCTGATGGCCGCAAGCAGAAGCCTGCGTAACAGCCCTTAGAACACCCCGTGCTGCACATGCACATGCAGCTTGGTGTTGGTGGTGGAACAAAGGCTGGCGTCAACTGCTGGAAGGCCCTGCGTGATGTGCGCGTAGACCACAAGGTAGGTTGCTGGATGTCTGCCACAATATTAAATTAATTCATATGTGTGATTAAGGACCAATGTTTAGATTTTTAATGTCCACATGTAAAAGGGGGGGAAGGAGTCTATTGTTCACATTCTAATGGGAACCATAGACTGATCTGGAAGCACACAGCAATTTCCCTGCATGCCTGTCTGACTTAAATGGGTAACCTTTGTTGTAAAGATATGCTGTTAGCTGCAAATGAACTCAGGACGACATCATCTCACGCCATCCAACCATAAAAGAAAAAGAAAAGTCTACGCCAGCCAAGAGGCCGCGTGCATTAAGGAAAGGTTACCTGACTAGCAAGCTAGAAAGGGTCTCACCAAAGGGCCCTCAAGCCTAAACTAGACTAAGCTAGCCTAGGAGAAAGCCAGAAACAAGAGCTAATGAGGATCTGGAGGGTTGGCTGCCATGCTCCTGGACGCCCGGACTCTTCTTCTCCTGCTCTCCTCTGCTGCGCGACCAGTAAACCCTCCCCCAGAAGTCCCCTGGAAATGAAATGCATGTCTGGTGTTGATAATAGTTGTTAATCTTTGGACAGCATGGCAACTTAGTTTGGATGCTAATGATTTAGCCTTCTCCCTGGTTAAACCCAAGTCGATAGGAGGTTGAATGGTGTAGCTGTTATAAATAGTGCCTGCCACACCAACTAAGATGATTTGAAAGGTCACTTTGTTGTTCCTGGTTGGGTTTCTTGAGCTGCGGGTTTTAAGCCTTATTAAAGCATTGGCATGCTGGGTAGTTGCAGCTTCCAGAGTGGATAAAGGGTTGGTATCAGGGCAGAATTTAAATTCAACAAGATGAATGTCCCTATCTTGAGGAGGGATTTTGGTAGGATCAAGGTGGTGAGATCGACCTGGGATAGAGCGCACAAAGACAGCATCAGGGCAACTTTGGTGTCGGGCAGAGGAGCCAGTACCATTAGGGAAAACCCAATCTGGAATTGTTCGGGAGATATTTTCAGGAACATCTATTCCCTGCTCCAGGAGTCTCTCATTTTGGCAGGCATCCATAACAATAAGGGACGAGCCAAATCTGCCTTTACTTAGGGCTTTGACACAGAAGCTAAGGCCAACATGATGCCTATTGATGTGCATATCATTCATAGTTGGGTTAGGACATCTAAGGGCAATGTGACTGATGCTGTCCATATCGCCGCACAATGGACAGCGTGCAGAGGTGTTGGACACCTTGAATCTGATGGCATGCTTTTGAGTGTAAACAGTTCCCGTGCGGTAATTCAATACATTAATCTGCTGCTTAAGGGTGATCTTTGAATTATTCCAAAAATAGTTGCATATTTCTTTGTTGGCAAGTTGTGAGGGTGGGTTATGAGCTTCTGAGTTGACTGAGGTGTTTGGGGGAGCGGGCTGTGTGGTGTAGTTAAGCCTCTGCTAGCTATTGTAATAGTGGCCTGAAGTGTCAGCAGAGCCGAGCTTATGTCTTTTGTGCATGTGTGTTTTAAGCTTGTCTGTCAGGTTGGTGAGGTAATGAGTTGGAGCAGTGCGTGAGTTTTGTGGTTCACCGTTGCGCCCATGTGAGGATTTCAAGGAAAGCCAGTAAAATGGTAGAAGGGATCCCTGACATCGGGAAGTGCAATGTCCGTGGTGTCCAACCATGACCAGGCATGCACTTCAGTTTGTTTGTTTGTTCACATAGGGCAGGGACAGCGGCATCCTATCGGTCAAGCCATATGGAAATAACGTCAGGCACGCTAACATTTCTCATGTGCGTTGTGCTCTCCGAACCCCACACAGATTGTTCCTGCTTCTGTACATCTATCCTGCAGGTCTGGCAGCACCTGGAGTCTCCTCTCTCTGAGGCAGACCTGCCGAGGGGCCTTGAAGGCAGTGGTGAGGTGCGGAACAAGCTCATGGCTGAGTGGGGCGAGAACAACAGAGGCGCCACAGATGGTGTGCCAACGCATGCGGCATAAAAGGAAATCCTGCTGTAAATCCCGATTGTGATGAAAGATGACAGATGGCATTTGCATTGTCTACCTTGTAGGCAAACAACCAGACTGGGAAAATTTATAATGTGTTACATTTCCTCAGAGAAACATGTTGCTTTTGAGAGGACAAGCGCAAAAAAAAAAAGGACAAGCGCAAGTTAGAACAGTGCAGTTGAGATCATCAAAGCACTGCCCTCATGGCAGTGCTTGAATCATTGTATCATCTAAGCTCCCCCTTGAGGTGACCATTAAAAGCATGAAAACCTTAGCAATTCCTCCAAGCAATAAGCGGTTTCAAAATTCTGGCCTCCGGCATGAAAGATGTTGATCATTCAAAGCAAGACTTGTGCTGGAGTTCATGGTCATTGCTAGCTTGCTTTTAAGCACTGTGATTGAGCCTGAATTCTTTGTTGTGTGATCTATGTCTGTCTCCAATCAGTGTTAGGACGTGCTTGAAATTTTGGGTGAGTTGTTTGGTCTTTTACAGTGTGATCCGCTGACATGGAGTTTTGGTTTGTATGAGATTTTGTGTGGGGTTGCTGAACTTCTTTGTTCTCCTGGACTTTCTTCTACAATGTTTCCTTGTTTCTCTTTCTCTTCAAAATACACTTATGGTGATGTAAAGCTTTAATGGTGATGTACAAGCAGCACCTGGAATTTTCTCAAGCATTCTTTTTCATCGACGCGAGGTGGAGAAAACTCATGGCTCTTTTGAGCCAATGAATCCCCCCTTCAAGCAATGTAGGGAAATGTGTACGTAGTGGTCTCTTCTCTTGTGCATTACCTAGATGAAGCGATATTTCATGTCAAATGTTGAACAAAGATAAAAGAAAAAACTAAGCAGGCACTAGAAACGCTCCCCACATCAATTAAGGGAAAAAGGATACCTAGGGCCGAGGCACCATGCACCCTCATCACGAAGAGAAACAAAAGGAAGAAGTGAATGGAAATCACACGTCAAAATAGCCCTCCATTCAGTACATGTCAATGCATGCAATTTAGAAGGGGGGATCAACTGAGGCCTCGAAATGACTTTTAAGCTCTGCTTACACTGTAACTTGAGTTGAAGCTTGAGAAGAAAACTATGTAGGCAGAGGAAACTCTCCCTACATCAATTAAGGAAAAGGGGACACATTGGCTCAGAAGAGCCTCGAATTCCCTCCATCACGAAGCTACAAAAAGAATATTCTAATGGGGATCTGGAGGGTTATTGGAAGCACACGGCTCCATAACATGGCCGTGAGAAGTATTATTGGTTTCAATAGCACGTCTAGTGGTAACAAGCTTGCTGGCATACATAACAGCATGGGCATGAAGTTTGCGAGCAAGTTTATTGGCGCGTTAGTGGTCAAGTCCCAATTGTTTAAACTGGTTATGGGTGTGCTCAGTGTAGCAGGTCCCACCAACACCCAAAAGGATGGTGTGGAGAGTTACAACGTTTGCATTGATGAGTTTGCAGAGGTCTGCATGCTGTCGCTGTGCTGCCTGCGACTGTTGTCCAGGCCTCGTGTCTTCACAGTACTTAATTTAAATCAAGTGCACATGCCGCTGGTTTACATTCAGTTGATGGGGTTGCCTCACACGGTTGACTGCTGCGGTCCTCAGCGTGGGGCTGTGTCTGCCGCTTAATGCATGATGGTGTAATCAGGAGGTAGAAGGAGAAGAAGTGGAAAAGAAAAGAAAAGTCTATGCCAGCCAAGAGGCCGCGTGCATTAAGGAAAGGTTACCTGACTAGCAAGCTAGAAAGGGTCTCACCAAAGGGCCCTCAAGCCTAAACTAGACTAAGGTAGCCTAGGAGAAAGCCAGAAACAAGAGCTAATGAGGATCTGGAGGGTTGGCTGCCATGCTCCTGGACGCCCGGACTCTTCTTCTCCTGCTCTCCTCTGCCGCGCGACCAGCAAACCCTCCCCCAGGAGTCCCCTGGAAATGAAATGCATGTCTGGTGTTGATAATAGTTGTTAATCTTTGGACAGCATGGCAACTTAGTTTGGATGCTAATGATTTAGCCTTCTCCCTGGTTAAACCCAAGTCGATAGGAGGTTGAATGGTGTAGCTGTTATAAATAGTGCCTGCCACACCAACTAAGATGATTTGAAAGGTCACTTTGTTGTTCCTGGTTGGGTTTCTTGAGCTGCGAGTTTTAAGCCTTATTAAAGCATTGGCATGCTGGGTAGTTGCAGCTTCCAGAGTGGATAAAGGGTTGGTATCGGGGCAGAATTTAAATTCAACAAGATGAATGTCCCTATCTTGAGGAGGGATTTTGGTAGGATCAAGGTGGTGAGATCGACCTGGGATAGAGCGCACAAAGACAGCATCAGGGCAACTTTGGTGTCGGGCAGAGGAGCCAGTACCATTAGGGAAAACCCAATCTGGAATTGTTCGGGAGATATTTTCAGGAACATCTATTCCCTGCTCCAGGAGTCTCTCATTTCGGCAGGCATCCATAATAATAAGTGACGAGCCTGGTGAGACTCATGGTCAGTGACAGCGCTGTCTGTGGGATCTTTCCTTAATGCACGCTGGTTACGTCCAGCGTAGGCTTTCTTTTCTTTTCCAGGGACGAGCCAAATCTGCCTTCACTTAGGGCTTTGACACAGAAGCTAAGGCCAACATGATGCCTATTGGTGTGAAGAAGTGGGTTTGGCTTTATAGGGAGTAGTCAGTATAGCGTCAGGGCGGCTGGAGGTGAGTTAGCTTGAAATTGAAGCTTCCATTGTGGGCAATTTGTAGCACTAGAGCTTGAGGAAGCCAGGTACGGCACACATGCCTCACTTGCTGCTGTGTGGGCTCTATTTTTAAACACCATATTTCCATTCCTGAACACTAACTGCACTTGATTGGATGATTCCTGGTGATTTGAAGCTTTTGTACCAAAAGAATATCATCGCAATAGAAATGGAGTGAGAGTTCCACGTGGCTAATGAGATACAGAATTTCAGCCATCATTGCAAAATTATTATGATGTAACAGAGAAAATGCTTAGAGAAAGTCAGCACAAGGGGCCACAAAGGTCAAATCTTGATCTCCTTCTTTCCTATTTCATGACATGTAGGATGTTAGTATGGCACATGGGAGCCATAAACACTTGTACATTTTATTGAGAAATGGTCTCAGGGTGGAGCTGTGGTTCCTTTTGGGGTGACATGGTACCAGGAAATTGATCTGGAGTAATTGACTTTATCATTCCTTGGTGATCGTGATATTTTGGAAAACAGTAATGGTTGAAACCATTTCGTGATCGTCAAATATGAGGAAGGAACACATGAAACCACGTCCGGCAGTATAGGCCAGTTGACCCCTTCTGGCGAGTCACATAAAGGGATCAAGCATCTGCAATCCCAAACTATCAGGAATATGCGTACAGCCATGATGTCAAGAAATAGAGGTGCAGATTGGGCTGAAGCATGCAATTCTCGAGTAGTCCAATCTGGAGTTATGCTTGGTGATGTGCAGAGCATGACTGAGATCACTGGATGAAGAAGGATTTAAGATAGTGGCAGACTACAAAGGCAGAATGTCACTGTTTAAAATCGCATCAATGATTGGAACTAGCAATGAAAGTAAAGCAACTGTCAAAACTAAGCTCTAGAGCATGCCCATTTTGTCATGTATGTCAACAAGCTTGTTACCACTAGGCGTGCTATTGAAAGCAATAATACTTCTCGCAGCCAGGTTATGGAGCCGGGTGCTTCCAATAACCCTCCAGATCCCCATTAGAATCTTCTTTTGTAGCTCCGTGGTGGAGGGGATTCAAGGCCCTTCTGAGCCAATGTGTCCCCTTTTCCTTAATTGATGTAGGGAGAGTTTCCTCTGCCTACGTAGTTTTTTTCTTTTCTTTTCTTTTCTTTTTTTTTCTTTTACTTTCTTTCTAGAGCCAGGCGCAGCTGGAGACCCTTCAGATCCACAGTAGCTTCCCTCCTCATCCTCTGGCAAAGGGGACTCAAGCTGGGACTCAAGGCCATTTAGTCAATGTGCCTCCGTGTCCTTAATCCATGTAGAGAGTTTCCTCATGCCTGTGCAATTTCTTCTGTTAGGAAGCTGCCTTAAACAGGATTTTTGGGGTGTCTGTGGTGCACAGCAAGTGAGTCTCCATTTGAGACACAACCCTAGGGCAAGGAGAATCTCAATGAAGGGTTTAGGTAAAGGACCGCACTAGACCCTGACATTTACGCATCATGATTACAGTGGGGAGCAGACTTGGTTAACACAGACATAAGAAGTGATGATAGGTTGGCGCAGCACAACCTCCATATCTCTGCACATGCATCGAACAGAATAATACCCCTTTACCTGTTTCCTTGTAGTTTTCCAAGAGATCTAGACTCACATCAAGTCATCCTGATGCTATATTGATTTTACCCTATCATGCCAAACTCACTTCTTCTTCTTCTTCCTCCTGCTTGCACCATGTATCAACTGTCCGAATAACTCAACTAACTTGCAGCACACTCTCGTCATGACAGCTGTCAGGCTGAGAAAGTGAGGAGAGTGTGCTGCTAGTTAGTTGAGTTAGTTGGACAGTTGATACATGGTGCAAGCAGGAGGAAGGTTGATGTGTGAACACATGGTCCATGTGTTACGCAGCAGGCATGGCACCTCACAGAGGACCAGCGCAGCTGCCTGCGTTAGACAATCCCACCAACTGAATGCAAACCAGTGGCGCGCACACTCGGTAGAAATTAAATGTTGCAAGGAACTAGGCCTGGACACAGATGGTGGCGGCACAGCGGCAGCATGCAGACTCTGGTTGGACCTTTGCAAACATATCAGTGGGAAAGCTTTGACATTACATACCATCATTCTGGGTGTTGGTGAAACTTGCTATAATGAACATATTATCGATCTACTCAAAAAATTAGGCCTCGATCTCGCGAGCACCAACCAGCTAGCAAGCTTGCACATGAATCCTATGCACATTCTGTAAGATACGCTCACAAAATTGTAAGTTATAAGTTGTAACCAATAGGCACGCTACTGAAAAAAAAGTCCTCACAGCCAGGTTCTGGAGCTGGTTGCTTCCAATGGTTGCTTCCAAAAAACATCCAGATCCCCATTAGCACTTTCTGTGTTGCAGCTTTGTGGTGGAGGGGACTCATGGCTCTTCTGATTTAATCTGTCTCCTTTTCCTCCATTGATGTCAGGAGAGCTTTCTTGCAGAATGGAAACAGCCACTCAGTAGCACTTGCAGATGCAAGAGAGCAATCTGCGAGCTCTGTGAGAAACGCAGGCTCCCACAGAAATAGCAAAATTCTTCTAACCATCATTCATGGCAAATAAGGTGTCCAGCTTGTTGAGGAGGAGGCCAGCCTGTCAAATTTCCTATTTTCGGCCGCACGCATGGACGCAGGCCCGTTTTACGCAGTCAAAAGTTCGTCAACCAAAATAAATTTCTGGCTTTGTGTGCAAAATCTTTACCCTCCGAGTGCAAGCCGTTTTTACTAGAAGAGGGTCTTGGCGGGATGAGCAATACGGAAGCGCTCAAGACCCTGCGTGAGTTGCAAACATCCCGCCCTGGAAACAAAGTGTGCGTGGACTGTGAGACCAAAAACCCACAGTGGGCCAGCATTCCTTATGGCATCTTCATGTGCTTGGAGTGCAGGTAAGAGTGACAGGACACAAGACCTTGCTCTGCTACTGCATGCGTGCGTACGAGTTCAGATAGTGCTCAAGGTGTTTGTGCCTTCCTTTCTCTGCCTCGGCTCTCTTCAACCCCGCCTGCTCTTGCTCACCTGCAACCGTCCACCCATGCGCAGCGGGCGCCACCGAGGCCTGGGAGTGCACATCAGCTTTGTGAGGTATTCACTTTTGCCTACATTTGCATTTATGTTACTTCCATGTGGGCATGCCCTTCGAGTTTGTGCTTGGGTAGGCAACTGACACTCAATAGCTCACGCAGCGATGAAACTGTGTAAGCAAGCTACGCATGCTGTTCTACGTGCACTAGTGCATAGACTGAGATGTGCTCTCTTGTTTTCGCACCAGGTCTGTGTCCATGGACTCCTGGTCCCCAGAGCAGCTGAAGAAAATGCAAGCGGGAGGAAACGACAAGCTGAATTCTTTTCTGAAAAACTATGGAATCGAGAAGCACAAGGACATTGCCGCCAAATACAACTCAGAGCCTGCCCAGGTTTGTGGGTGTGGGTGTATATGTGTGGGTGTGGGTGTACGCACGTGCACGCGCGCATGCGCACCGGCCTGCACTCTCGCACCTTGTTCTCTATGCTGCAGGGAAAGTAAACACCACAAGGCTTGCGCGCAGACGTTACTCATGCACCACGCAATGCTACCTTGCAGTTCTTCCGTGAGATGCTGAAGGCAGAGGTGGAGGGCAGATCCTATACCCCTCCCCCTCCATCAGCTGTGGCCCGCCCCCCAGCTGCAAGGTGAGGGGGTTCAGGATCACCCACGGGACCTAAATAGTTGAAAAGGTATAACTAGGGTCAAGGATCAACCATGGAAGTGGTGCAGGAGGTGCTGGGGTGCAGCGTCAAAGCGCTGAGTTCAACAAAGGCGGCACCAGCCACCAGGTGAGGTTCTTTACAACTATGGTCAAGGGTCAACCATGGGAGCTGTTCCCTCTCCTGGGATCTGTTCTTTTTTCTTCTTTTCTTTTGAGGATTGACCATGGGAGCAGTGGAGGGTGCAATGGGACAGCGCCAAAGCACTCGGTTCGACAATGGTAGCTGAGAGCCTGTGTGGGAGCCTGGAGGTTGGGCGGCAGGTTTGGGATGGCAGGCGAGCACCCACTCTGTGCGGCAGCATTGCCAGGGTGACTCTGTGTGGCAGCATTGCCAGGGTGACTCTGTGTAGCAGCATTGCCAGGGTGACTCTGTGTGGCAGCATTGCCAGGGTGACTCTGTGCGGCAGCATTGCCAGGGTGACTTTGTGTGGCAGCATTGCCAGGGTGACTCTTTGCGGCAGCTTTGCCAGGGCAACTCTGTGTGGTAACATTGACAGGGTGCGAGGCTGGTTGAGTCGCGCCAGCATCGGTTACTGGGTGTTGCGGTTGTGCAGCTCTGGATGCAGGGGTGCGTTGACAGGGGCATGAAGGACCCAGCAAGATGTTCAGCAAGATGTGGCAAAGCCTGAGTGTTTTTGCAGCATGTGGCAGCGAGGAAAAGTGCTGCCAGAAGGATCCGCATAGCGTTGATCTGCTTAGCAGATCAATTGCCTGGCCTTTTGTCGCTGAGGGTAGGACTTTCTTTTCTTAGAGTGCCAGGCCTGCTGCATAAGTCACAGGGGCTTTGGCACGGTCTCTTTTCTTGGAGCCTTGGCAATATAAGAATCACGGGAGCTTTGGCATTATAAGGAGTCATGGGAGCCTTGGCATTATAAGAGTCATGGGAGCCTTGGCACTACGGGAGTCACGAAAGCCTTGGCATTATAAGAATCGCGGGAGCCTTGGCATTATAAAGAGTCACGGAAGCCTTGGCATTGAAAGAGTCACGGTAGCCTTGGCATTACAGGAGTCACGGGAGCCACGGGAGAAGAATGATAAAATCATGGAAGAGGAAAATGAGGACAGTTTGAACCTCATCAACTGCAACGTGTGCAGCTTCCTGGACTTCATAGCAGCAAAAAAGTGCACAGCTTTGAGGCGATGGAGGTGGAGGGTAGTGGCTGAGCAGTGAAAGGGGGGGGGGGGGGGAAGCAAGGCTGAAGGGTCCAAAGGCAGCGGGGTTTGGCATTTGCACTTCACCGATCATGGCACCATGTTCGCATTTAGCACATTCCAGGAGTCTTTGGGAACACTTGAAGTGACGTTTTTACTACAACAACAGTTTGCCTGGCCCGACCGTCCACCAACCGTTTTTCACCGTTTAAAAACACACACATTTGAAAAATATGGGGAAAAACCGCAAAACAGTACTGTCTTGTCCAATGTCACACCAAACCATCAACTGTAGTTTCACAGCCCTGCATGTGCAGCATTGACTTATTCAAATCTCCGTCCTATCAGCTAGCCTCCCCATTCTATCAGCTAGCCTCACGACTTGCCAGCTGTGGCTGCTCCTTGCTCCTCGCGCAATGCCGTTCACGCCCCATGCCTGACATGCATGCTGCTTGCAGTAGCCGGCAAGGCTCCCAGAACAAGCTGGATGACTGGGATGATTGGGGGGACAGTCCCAGCAAAGCCTCCACCTCCAACAAGAGCTTGCCAGTGAGCAGCAGGGTGAGTGAGAGGCAAAGGCTGAACAGGAAAGCGGAGGAAGCAGCTTTTGTATACAATGCATCTTTTTTGCATCAGTTGTTGGACAAGCCCACTGGAGCCATAAAGGGGCTGCCTTGCACAAGCAAGTGATATGCCTCTGTTGGTGAGTGGTGGCAATGTGCCACTTTTAGTGGTCGGCAGGTATGTCTCAGGTGAGTGGTGGTGATATGCCTCTGTTATTGAGTGCTGGTGATGTGCTTCTGTTTGTGAGTGGTGGCAGAATGCCTCTGTTTTTTAGTGAAGGCGGAATGCTTCTGTTGTTGAGTGGTGGTGGAATGCCTCTGTTGTTGAGTGGTGGTGGAATGTCTCTGTTAGTGAGTGGTGGTGATATGCCACTGTTATTGAGTGGTGGTGATATGCCTCTGTCAGTGATGGTGCCCCTATGCCTCTGTTGGTAAGTGGTGTGCAGCTGCAAATAGCGGTTGGAGCTGGCAATGGAGCCCACAAAATTTGGTGGCCAGAAATCTTCATGGGGACTGTGCTGGTGTTGGAGCTGCAGAGTTGAAGAGCATTTGCAAGCTGTTTGTAAAAGACCTGCTTCGCATATTCCACATGCAAGAGTGGTGTGTAATTGCCATGCAAGTTGCAGCGCAAAAGAGGGAACTACACATGCAAGTTTTGAGCTCATTGGTGAGCTGCCGCCCTCCCTTTTTGATGCTGCCCTCTCTTTCCCACATTTGTCATGCTGGATTGAGATGTTTCCTCCCACGTTGGTGATTCTGCATCGAGATGATTAGTCCTGTGTACAATAATTATGTTCCCGCACTGGCTTGTAAGAACGCAAGGCCCATTGCGCCAGGGCAAGAGGCTGCGCAGCTGGTCTCACCGACAGGGGCAGCGCAGCTGATCTGCAGCTCACGCTCACAGGCAGGGTAGGGTGCGTATGGTGGCCTGAGCTTTGCCCTTGAAGGCACGTGGTGATCCCAGCTATATCCTTGAGGAGCTGCTCCACATCAGTGTTTCGTCTTCTGTGCGCCCACATCAGTGCCTTACCTTCTGTGACCCCATCAGTGCTTGATCTTCTGTGCCCACACCAAACTTGCTCAAATGCCGAACCTGCTGCCAAAACCAACACACCGGCTTGATTGCACTGCCGAGTGCGTGCCTCGTGCTTGCTTGCTTGCTTGCCTGCTTGGAAACCATGAGGGAGTAAGCTCACCTGAGGGCCTCTGCCCTTGCAGGCCTCATGAATTGGGGCAAGTTTGCCCTGATTTGATGCCCTGATGATAGTGGCCTCCATCTTGCTTGCAGTCACGGGGTGAGCTCACCAAAGAGCAGATGGAGGCATCGGCAGCTGCCAAGGAGTCCTTCTTCCAGCGCACCATGATGGTACGTGTGTGCTCACCCTCACCAGCAACCTCGCCGTCATCAGCTGCAAAAAGGCTGGCCTCTGCAACTGTAGCGCACCATGCACGACCCCATCCCTGTCCTGATTTCCAGAAGGCAGAAAGCGTGGTAAAAATGATGCTAGTTGCAGTTCGATTGCACATACTCACCGTGCGCGTCTGCAAGATCTGCTGCATTGCCTTTTTGCTTCCTTTGAGTGCCTCTTCAGGTATTCCTAGATAAGAATTCAGATCCTTAAACTACAAAAGAGAAGGTGGCAAAATTTTTCTGGCACCTTCTTGTGTTCCTGTTTTCTGATCTTTTATTTGGATTCTTCATTCGACGTGAGCTATGTTACTGCTGCCAATGCGCTCTGTAGGAGAATGCAAATAAGAGAGATGACCTGCCGCCCAGCCAGGGCGGCAAATACATAGGCTTTGGGTCTGGACCTCCGCCCTCAAAGAGCGTACGTCAAGATGATTACGGGGCCATGTTCTCCAAAGGCATCGGCTCGGTGGGTTGCTGTGCATGCTGCTGCGCTCTTGCGCTTCGCTTATGCTCCCAGAAGCTGGATGCTGCATTGCCAAGTGGCCTGCATCATGCTGGCAGCAAGTGTGCAGCACAGCAAGCCAAATGGTCAGTGCCTCAAAAGGCAATGTAATCACACACCCAGGCTGCAGGTCTAAGTCAATGCCTGGGTCGATGGGGCCTGGTGCCAATGCCTTGGGTCAATGCCTGAGCCTATGTTTGGGCAATACCTCCAAAGGCGACGTAATCACGCACCCAGGCTGCATGCCTGGGTCAACGCCTGGGTCGATGGGGCCTGGTGCCAATGCCTTGGGTCAATGCCTGAGCCTATGTTTGGGCCATTACCTCCAAAGGCAACGTGATCACGTACCCAGGCTGCGTGCCTGGGTCAATGCCTGGTTCAGTGGGGCCTGGGGTCAATACCTGGGTCAATGGGGCCTGGGGTCAATGCCTGGGTCAATATCTTCAAAGGCATCATAATCACACACCCAGGCTGCATGCCTGGGATTTTGTTCGTGCGTTGCAGGCAAGTGGTGTGTGAAGCGTGAAGTTGTTCAGTGCCTTGCGCACAGCGGGTGTGCTGCAGACACGGTGTACCTGTTGAATATAAAACGTATGTATGTGCATAAATGTGTTTGTATACATTTATAAGTATGTACGCATTCATATTTATTTGTTAAAGTACACACAAAGAACACCTTGAGCTGTGTGCTTGTGGGATGTGTGCAGGTGGCTGATGTCGCTGCAGGAGCGTACCGCCAGGGCAGCCTTGCCGTGAATCGCACACTGCAGGTGAGCGCAAGACCTGTGGGTTCTCATGTATGAAAGAAGTCTGCGGGTGCACGCACGCATGCGCACACATTCACTCACCCGCACATTCAAACTCACAAACAACCACACACATTCATGCACACTTTCACGTATGCCCTCATGTGACGTGCAGGAGAAGCAGGTAGCTGAGCATGCAAGGATGCTGAGTGAAAGGGCCGCAGAGGCAGCAAGGGTGAGTGTGGGTGCTTCCCTTTGCATCGTTATCTCGCAAGGTTCCCAAACACTCAATATCATGATCCATCCTCTAAAGTTGCTGTCCCATTATGATCCACGTTGGTCAAACTTCATTCCATTCGTAGCATCAAGTCTGGTTGTGCGGCAAGGTTGCTCCGATAAGCATAGCACACAAACAGAGGAACAAGACTGCTTCTGCTGCTGCTGCTGCTGCGACTTTTTATGGCCATGCTGACTCATAAGCATGTGCACATCCACGCACATGCTTGCAGTCTGGTTGGTCTAGCTTCCGCTCCTTCTACTCAAGCGTGGCCTCCACAGTGGAGCAGGCAGCCAGGCAGCAGGGCTACAATGTGGACCTGGGCGGCAGGTCAGCCTCTTTGAGTGGCCGCGAAGGTGGGCAGCACACAGATCTCTGTGTTGGTGATGATGATAATGTGATGAATGATGTGATGCTGGCGGCAAAGGGGGAGGCGTGTATGCAGCAAGTGGCAGGGTGTGGCTCGCCTGCTTACACAAGGAGAGATCTGGCAGGCCTGCATGTCCAAGCATGTGGAGGTTGCTCTGTGCATGAGCAGAGGTGCTCTTTGTGGTTATGGGCAGAGGCGCTCTTTGTGGCTTTACCCTAGCACATCCAAAACAGTTTACGTCTGCCATCTGCCTTGCAATCGTCCCTGTGCAGGCCACGCGCAATGCCTGGTGCAAACGTGTGTGTGTTATTTTTTGGACAGAATGCACTGGCACAGGCGTGAGTGCAATTTGCAACCTTAGCAGCTCACCAGTACGCTTTGACTGAGATCTTCTCCCTATTTGCCTTTGGTGGTGTGGTGGTGGCAGTGAGCACCAGCAGCTCAAATGGTTGCTGATGTGCTCCCGCACAAGCAGCCTGTGTGGCAGCAGAAGGCTGGAAATCCATTTCGTTTTTTTGGTGCACATGGGCTTGGGTACGACCAAAAGTCACGGGAATACTCCTCTTGCTCCTTCCAAGAGCGTCTTTGACAGTCTTTGCAGGCTGTATGAATAGCTATGCTCAGGTCCTGTCTTCCTTCCTCAAACATGTCAATTCATACCTGTCCATGCAATCCCAGTTTCTGCTCATGCAACTCTACCAAATTCCAACTCTTGCTGCACATGCATTTACCTGTTTTCTTGGATCCCTTGTTAAGCTTCTTTTCTTGCATCCCTTGTAAAGCTTGCCTTCCGCGTCCTCTGCACTCTCACTTTTTCAGTGACAAGCTTCAGCGCTAGGGCACTTCCAAATACTGAGTGAGCATTACACACATGTCCAGCGATCACCTCCCCCCTCCATAGCAAAAACGGCTTGTACTTCTGTGTCTCCCTGCAGAGACAGGGGGATCTTATTCTGCTTTGCCAAACACCGATGACTATATGACCATGGGCAGCGGCCACAATGATGCGTACCACTATCACGATGAAGACGATTCTCCCGGGACCACCAACAACAAGAATGCCAGCGGCTTTGCAGGCTTTGATGATGGGACAGACGGAGGTGCGTTGTGCCCAGGGTACGGAACGTTGTGTTTTGTCTCAGGAATCCTGCAATATGTAATTGTTATTATGTAATGTTACTTAATACATAATAATCCTTTTAATATATATAATCCTTTGCAGGCTTGGATGACGGGACAGACAGAGGTGTGTTGTGCCTAGAGTCCAGATATAACAACATGTCAGTGTTTTTCATAGCTGCGACGCGTCACTGTTTTGCGACACAGACGGTGATTTACAATGCTACACAGGGACGCTTGGCATGGCGTCCCTGAGCACCCTGTGTAGCCAAGTTGCGACGCGGAAAATTTCCGGGGAGTACCCTGTGTAGCCAAAAATTACTATGTGTTTTTGATGAGCTCCTTAAAAGGTTTGAGATTACATTGGGCAAATGCTCAACGTGCTCAGCGTGCCCCCGCCCAGCCTGCAGCAGCAGGAGCAGCAGGAGCAGCAGCAGCAGACTCAATAGCAGGAGCAGAATCAGCAGCAGCGTTGCCTGCAAGCACAGAGGGGGGGCAGCAGCAGGAGACAGCAGCAACACCTGCGCCTATGGCTGTACATTTAAGCACAGCAGCGTTGCCTGCAAGCACAGAGGGGGGGCAGCAACAGGAGACAGCAGCAACACCTGCGCCCATGGCTGTGCCTGCAAGCACAGGGGGGGGGCAGCAGCAGGAGATAGTAGCAGCAGGAGAGGCTGATAGGCAACTTAGTGGGAAACGGGTCCAGGGGCAGGCTGGCGGGACAAGGAAGCGGCGCAAGCAAGAGGGGCGAAGGCATCCAACTGGGCGCAAGCAGGGTGACATCGACAAGATTCCTGAGCTGCAGTATTTTGTGGACATGGGGAATGGATTGGCCAAGTGCTTGCCATGCAGCTTTGTGAAGAAGCAGGATGTGCTCGTTTCATTGCACAGGACAGATGCAGTTGACTTCCATTTGGGCACAAAGTCACGCCCTCCTTCCAAAAGAGATATGGCACAGCTGCAGCAGCAGCAAGGGGAGGAGGAGCAGCAGCAAGAGGTGGAGCAGCAGCCAGAACAACAGCAGCAGCGGCAGAAAAAGTGCTTGCACGAGCAGAATGTGGAGGCCTGGGAATTGCATCGACAGGAGCTGGCTCTGCAGGGGCAGCAGAAGCACCGCAGCATCTAAGGCGCCTTGGAAGCAGCTGGTGGGGAAGCTCTGCGGCAGAAGGCAGTCCAGTTTGCAGCAGTCCTGCATACACTACAGCATCAGCGCCCCATGCTTGCCTATGAGCAGCAACAGGAACTCCAGCGCATGTGTGAGTTTGAGCAGTCCCATTTGAGAGGGCGATGGCAAGTGGTCGGCTGCAAAGCAGCGGCGCCCAGCGCCATTTGGCACTCAGCAACAGCAGCAGCCCACCCCTGTCAATAATATTGATGATGACGAGTACTTTAAGAACTTGGAGAGTGTCTTCTTATGTTGGATGGCAGGGTCTTCTCCACTTTGGGTGGCAGCTTGACAGTTTCATTTATCAGTGGGGAGGGCTAGAGACGTGAGGGGGATTGGGGAGGTCTTCCACAATGTGGATGCCAAGCTTGTTTTATTTTTACGTATGAAGTCATTTCTTGTAGTTATGGTATATCAGGCACTCGCACAAGAATATTTTGGGGTTTGCTACACTGTTTTTGGGCAAGAGCACCCTGTGTAGCCATTTTGCTACACACCCCAAAACCTTATGAAAAATACTGCAACATGTGTTTAGGTTCTTCTTTCTGATATTTCATAAATAATGAGTTATTTTGTATTCAACCCCAGATCGAGGATCCATTCCAGAATGGGTGTGGTGGGTATTTTGTGCCCCAGGCATTGACTGTCCCTGCAAGGAGAAATGAAATGAGCAAAAAAATGGTTGGTGACACAAACACAATTGTGTGCAGTCACAATAGCTGCTTTGTTCCAGCAGCTGCTCAACTATCTATCTTGCTCGTGCTAGAGCTTCCCAAACACGCATTGAAAACAGGGTATCTCGTGAAGCACTTTTTTTATGAAATCTTTCAATAGCTGCTTTGTTCAAGCGGCCTCCTTCCGGTATTTGTTATTCAGCTCCCTGAAAAGGGACTTGGAGGTGATGATGATGAAGCAGAGCAAGATTTTGTCGACAGCAGCCTGCTTCTCAGCTGGTGGCATGTGGGGGGTAAGAGATGATTGCGCCTGGCGCTTGACAAGGCGGTTGGGCCTGCTCGCTCGCCACCATCATCCAACTCAATCACCTTTCTTCCTCGTGAGGGTGCTTGCACAAAGAGCTTTGCTGCTTGTATATCAATGTATAAGAGGTTGCTGGGGGTCATGGCCTCACCACATTCACTGCACTTCCTGAAGTAAGTGCAGTGAAGTAAGTGTGAAGTAAGTGTGAAGTAAGTGGGCATGCATGGCCCATGATCTGACACAATCACCACATTTTAGCCCTCCTTGAGCTTCTTGTCTCCAGGGGGCACTTGACCTTAGCAGGTGTCCTGCAGGCCCCCTGCACATCTGGTGGACCACGCCATCACCATCCCTTTCAGCAAGCTTCCTGCAGGCCCCCTGCACATCTGGTGGACCACGCCATCACCATCCCTTTCAGCAAGCTTCGTCCCCTCCACATTTTTTTCAATGCTGGTCTGCCCCAATTTCGACTGTGAAGTTTTCAATAGCTAATCCTACATGGACCTCGTTTAAAATTATGTACAATATCTCTGAACATTACGTGTTGAATTATTTCAAGAGTTCTGTGTTCCTAACCCAATTATAGCTGTGCCCCAGGGGACTGTCGATGTTCATCAAACTGTCTGCACTCCAGGGCTCGAATCAGGGTGTGGGTCAATCAGCCTCTGCTTGATTGTTCTGAGCAAAGGACGCAGCAGCACGAACCCTGATCGGTGGATTGCCAGGCCTATGCACAACTGTCTCCTCATTCCAGCCTCTCCAAGAAGCTGTTTGTGGTGAATATTGGCATGCAGCTCCGCAGGCCTTTGTGCACAGGCCATTTGCATGTCCGCACATGCCACTGGGAGCTTACTTGCATGGAGCCGCATGCAGACAGCAACAGCAAGCCGTGTTCTTGCCCATGGTTGGAGGCCACTGTCATGTGAATGCAGGCTGGGACCACATTAGCCAACCAAAGCCCAGTGCCCCAGTTGTTCATCAGCACTCACGGCCTGCAGGACGTGCAGCTGTGCCCAGTGTGAAGCATGAGCCACCTAAGGCCAAACAGGATGATGATGAAGATGATGAGTGGGGGAAGTGGTAGCTGTTTGCTGTCCTGGTTGGAGCTCAGCCTCAGATTGTGAGGGTCTGGTAATAAATGTGCTCAACATCGGTGTCTGCCTCGGTATTGTTGCCAGTGTGCTCGTCTGGAATGATATAGAAGTTTGCTAGTGTGTTATTGCTAGGCAAACATGGGAAACTAGATATGGGATATAGGTGAGTTCATGCTTAGACATAAAGAAAGGTGATGATAGTGATTCTGGGCACATGAATGGTGCTTCTGTGAGAATATGTGTCAGTGATTTCCCTCATCCTCAGCAGCTTTTGGGGGAAGGGTGCACATAGGCATGATATTTGAACCTTAGGAGTAAATGATGAACTGTGAAATGTTGGTGGTGCTGCTAAATTGCGCTCCTTAGTTATTTCTTGCTTTCTTCCTTTACCTATCTTTATCTTTATCCACAGCATGCTGTTACTGCACATGCTAAAACAAATATTGCTGCTTGATGGTTTTAAAGGTTTTGTGAAGGGCGATGTGAAGCTTAGTTTCTGTTCACAGGTCGAAGCATGGTTGCACCAGGGCCAATCCACAGTCTGGAACTGTGGCTTATTGGATGCAGGTGGAACATACTCATGAGGTTGACCATAAGCAAACAGGAAAGTTCCCTGCTACAGACGAAAGGGTTTTACGACGTGACTCTGTGCCTAACAATCACCTAAGTACAGTAGAAACATGTGCAATGTTTTGAATTCAGCAAAGTGCTGCTAAAAACAGATTTCATGGTGTTTGCAACCATGAAAACGTGAGTCATTAACACGACGCCCGTCAGGTTTGAGATGTTGCAAAGGAAATTAGAAATTATGAAAGTAGCAAGGCAGAGACAGCACTCTCTGCATCCATTGAAACGAGCAAACACGTAATGCCTCCAGTCAAAACGGCCGACTGCTAGCCAGCATTCACTCAAAGAGCCGCAAGTCTTATCTGCATGAAAAAGAAAAAAGTTAAAAAGTGGTTCCAGGAGGGTTGCTAACATCATCAAATATGGCTGTAATATAGGTGTAAGTTAGGTCAAGGATAGGATGGGGTTCAGGATAGGATTACATAGCTCAGCTGTACCTGCCTACAAGCCTTGAGGGCAGCTTAGCTGAAGCAAAAAGGTGCCTGTAATCAAACCAAGCCAAACTTGTGAACAAATGTGTCAACAGGAGAATGAAACAAGTCCTTGAGCTTAGTCATAAGTGCCAAATACTAGAGAGAATCAATGTTGCTCTTTATCAGAAAATGTATCCACCGTGACTTGCGCTCCATCAGAAAATGTAAGATTCCAGAAAATGCACTTCTGTGTCCCCTCATGATTCTCAGAATAATAAAGAACAGCATTACTTTGGAAATGGGGTAAGAGGCTATGTCAGATATGTTTATGATATGCTCTGTGCTTCAATTCTCGGCACCACTGGTTATGTATGCACTGCAAAGTTTCAAAACAGCAACCGTTCATCCTTGCATGACATGTGCACAAGTAAGCATGAGGCATCAGGTGCATTACATAGGTTGAGCATCCTGCAAAACAGTTGTCACGAGACTCTGGACACCCTTTCAGAGACCGTTAGGTCAAGTAAGGTAAGAGTGCTAATGCTTTCAAATAACAAGACAACGACACCATAGCAAGAGGCTTTCATTATATGTATGTTCACAGAGAGCTTTTGCACATTTGATTGTAAAACAAAGCTCAGGGTTACATGGCTTTTTGAGACAATGTTTCCAGAGGGGGTTAACTGATCACGTGCCCAAATATGCTCCTTTCTTGCATTAAAATGCGCTCAAAGATCCAAATCCCTGCACATGCATCGAACATAATTATACCCCCTTACCTTTTTCCTATAAATTTTCTTAAGAGATCTAGACACACGTCCAGTCGTCCTGATGCTATACTGATTACTCTCTATAAAGCCAAAACCACTCCTTCTTCTCCTTCGTCCACTCGCTCACACCAGGCGTTACGCAGCACAGCCCAACACAGAGGAGCACACAAGCCAACCGCATGAGACAGCCTCACCAACTCCATGTAAACCAGCCACATGTGTACTCGATTGAAATTAAGTACTGTGAAGACACGAGGCCTGGACAGCAGTTGGAGGCGACACAGCGGCAGCATGCAGACCTCTGCAAACTCATTCATGCAAAAGATGTGACTCTCCACACCGTCCTTTTGGGTGTTGGTGGGACCTGGTACACTGAGCACACCCTTAACCAGTTTAGACAACTGGACTTGACCACCAACGCGCCAATACACTTATTCGCAAACTTCATGCCCATTCTGTTATGTATGTCAGCAAGCTTGTTACCACTAGGCGTGCTATTGAAAGCAATAATACTTCTCACGGGCATGTTATGGAGCCGTGTGCTTCCAATAACCCTCCAGAGCCCCATTAGCTTTTTCTTCTTTGTAGCTTAGTGGAGGAGACTCACGGCTCTTCTGACCCGATGAGTCTCCTTTTTCCTTAATTGATGTAGGGAGAGTTTCCTCTGCCTATTTACTTTTTCTTTTCTTAACATGTGCCCACTCACAGCCACCTCATCTTTCTTTCTTTCTTTCTTTCTTTCTCCCTCTCTCTCTTCATCTCTTGCTGGATAAATATGGGCATGCGTATAAGGCTAAACTTCTGACAAAGGGAGTGACAGGATGATACAAGGGTTCCAAACCCATTTGGAAGGATGGATCACGTAATTCTCCACACATCATCTCGTAGGCGGTGAAATAAAATCATCAATTCAGTGTCTAATGTTTGATACGTGTGTGTACGATGTCTTTCTGTTGGCCTGATTCCAAGCACTCTGGTTGAAGGAGCGCATTTATGCAAGCAATAAAAACAATGTGTAGGTAGTGGTTTAAGGACTCAATTTTGTTATTGAGAAACACCAGTACAAGTCTGCTCAGCTTCGCCGAAGGAGGGAGTAGGGAGCGGCGATGAGCGACGGAAAGTACTTCAGCACCACCAAGAAGGGTGCGTCTCTGTAAATGGGGAGGGAGATGGGGTGGACCACGCGCTGGCCATCATCATCGTCATCGGCACACTGTCAGGAGGCCCGTTTAGGCCAACTACAGGCTCGTACACCATCAGCCTGTCCTCGTTGTGCTTGAATTTTGCAAGGTCTCACTGCAATTATGGGGATTGAGCGAATACGTTGGCTTTTCCTTGCCTAGGACACTATTTGCCAACCTCCTCGCAAAGGCTCACATATGCACGCACGCGCGTGCACACAGGAGAGATACATGAGCTCAAGGAGGAGCTCCGCAGCTTGGACAGGATCCGGAAGAAAGAGTCGGTCAAGAAAGTGATTGCAGCGTGAGTGATGCAGCTACCTGCCAGTTTGACACAAGTGCAGCCCAAGGGCACACATGTCCAGACACACATGTCAAGACCCTCACCCACTCACTGCATGGGCTGCAGGATGACGGTGGGCAAGGATGTGTCCATGCTGTTCCCAGATGTGGTGAACTGCATGCAAACAGAGGACCTTGAGCTCAAGAAGTTGGTGTACCTGTACCTCATCAACTACGCCAAGACTCAGCCGGACCTGGCCATCATGGCCGTCAATACCTTTGTTAAGGTCTGTCACAAGCCTTCACACATGCATCTACACGCAAACATGACACAAACACACACACACACACACACACACACACACACACACACACACACACACACACACACACACACACACACACACACACACACACACACACACACACACACGCAAACACATACACGCAAACACATACACGCACACACATACACGCACACACACATATGCACACACACACATACACGCACACACATACACGCACACACACAGGTATGCGCAACGTGCAGTTATGCACACACAAACTACCTGCACAACATTTTCATGTACACTAGCTGGTGCTGCATGATTATGCACACATTGCATATGACATTTTCCATGGACAGCAAATAAAGGGTTGACACGAGCAGTTTGATGCAGTACCTTGCGTCTGGCCTGGAAAACGGAGATGAATGTACTGCGTTTGCGATTGATACACCGAGATTTTTAACGTTTTTAACGTCCAAGTTCAGTCATGAATTCTATACGTAAAACACACGTCTGTGCTTTGGATGTATACATGTGTGTGTGTGCACAGGATTCACAAGACCCCAACCCTTTAATTCGGGCCTTGGCAGTGCGAACCATGGGATGCATCAGAGTGGACAAGATCACAGAATACCTGTGTGACCCGTTGGGGCGCTGTTTGAAGGTACATGCAGTTGCACGCCACAGTTTTACAGCAACACTGCATGCCCTCCTCCTTTAGCTGCAACATTAAGAGCAACGTCGTGACCAGCTTTGACAAGTGCACTTTTTAAAAACGATGCTACAACAATATAGGCTTTTGCTGCCTGAGGCATGAATGTCAATTAGGTAGGATGTACGCACAGCACAAGTCACTGCTATCACGATGTTGCTGACCAAGCCTTTCAACGCTGTGCAGCTTCGTCCCTTTGCCACAGAGCTCCAATGAAAGCAGTCTTGCATGTGCGGTGCTGCTGGATTTTGTAGGATGAAGACCCGTACGTGCGGAAGACGGCTGCTGTGTGTGTGGCCAAACTGTACGATATCAACCCTGAGCTGGTGGACGACCGAGGCTTCCTGGACATGCTGCGGGTGAGTGCCCTCAAACTGGCACAGAGGCAGGCCATGAGGCTCTTGCGTGCGTGTGTGTGTATGTATGTTCAATCTTGGCACAAAGGCAGGCCGCATGGCGCTTGTGTGCAAGTTTTCAATCTTGGCGCAGAGGCAGGCCGCAGTGCATTGGCACAGAGGTAGACCCAATTCGCGCCAAATTGAGTGCACCAGAACCTGCGATCCTGACTCGTCTGATGAACAGTAGTGGTCAGGCAAAACACCAGGAGCATTTTTGGGGGTCTGCGGGGCTGGTGTTTGGGTCTTGGGGACCCCTCAAACTAGTTGAGATGGTGTATATAACCAGCTCTGCGCTGGGTGCATGGTCTGTGGAACGGACCCTTCAACCATGCCTTCAGCTAAGGGAAAACTACAGAGCCTTTTCCGGTAACTGGCTTAACTAGAAATGGATTGTTTTTCAACATGAGATTTTTTCATTGAGGTTTTTCTCACGAGAATTTTTCATTGACAAATAGCTTGACGCCTTGCTGGCTTGCTGGTAGATGTCCGTAGGACCGAGAGGACTGAAAAGCTTGTCCGGCCACTGGCCCAATGAAATAGGTTGTTACTTCAATGTCTGACTTCTTTTGTTGACAGATAGCCTGAAACCTTGCTGACTTGCTGATAGGCGCTCTGAGCTAAAAACTTTTTGGTGCAATTAGCTCTTAGCTGTGCAAGAGATTTAGGGATTCACATGTCTGCTCCTTGGTCTGATGATTCAGCAGGGCATTTCTTAGACGTGCTAGACAGCTCCCCATACTCAATTTGTGACTGAACACGCGCTTCCATGATGTCCATCCTTGCATTGTGCTTTCTTGCACACACTTTGTGCCCAGTGTCTTGGGTCCATACCTATCCTTTTTTTCACGCTACGGACCAGGTGTGCTGGTTATTGTCACCTGCATGTACGGAACCCGGAATTTAGAATGCTTTGTGCATCAGGACGTACAAAACTGCACCCCTCACCCTGAAAAGCCCAAGAAAATGCTTTGAGTGCTTCATATAGTAATCCTGCCCCTTGATGCAGCACATTTCAATGCAAATTTTGATAGAGACGCTACTCAGCAAATTTTGATGCAAATCTTGATACAAACTCTACTCAGCAAACTTCGACGCAAACCTTGAGACAAACTCTACTCAGCACGATTTGATGCAATTGTGCCAGTGTGTTGCTTCAACCGAACATCATTCCCCCTCCTCTCTGTCCCACATCTGGTTGACCTCAATTCTGGCCGCATGTGATGCCTGTGCAGGACATGCTGTCGGATGCGAACCCCATGGTCGTAGCCAACGCCTTAGCCTGCCTCCAGGTGAGAGCCCCACAAGCTGAGCAGGCAGATGCGAAAAGAGGAGGGGGTGGGCATGGGCAGCGGTTGCATGACCTTGGGACAGGGGAACAACGTATGGAGCAAGCATGATTGTATGGCTTTGTTCCACAACAGCATGAGGAAAAGGGGCATGGTATTGGAGGGGGTGGAAATGGGCAGCGGTTGGATGACCTTGGGACAGGGGATCAAACATGAAGCAAGCATGATTGTATGGCTTTGTTCCATGACAACATGAGGAAAAGGAGCATGGTTTTGAAGGGGGTGGAAATGGGCAGCAGTTGGATGACCTTGGGACAGGGGAACAACGTATGGAGCAAGCATGATTGTATGGCGTTGTTCCATGACAACATGAGGAAAAGGGGCATGGTTTTGGAGGAGGTGGAAATGAGCAGCAATTGGATGACCTTGGGACAGGGGAACAACGTATGGAGCAAGCATGATTGTATGGCTTTGTTCCATGACAACATGAGGAAAAGGGGCATGGTTCTGGAGGGGACTGGGTGCACCAAGGATTTGCAAAGTGCTTTGTCCATGCAGATCACCCTTGTCTCAGACTCCTGGGTGTACACAGAGTTGTGTGTGTGTGCATGTGTGCGTGCGTGTGTGTGTGTATGTGTGTGTGTCAAGGTTGTATCAATTGAGGACATAGAACTCGTAAGAGCTCGAACTTTTTCAAATCGTTGGCAAACTTTGGATTGCCAGTTCATAGAACTTTGAGCCCTCCGCATAAAAGGTAACCCCGGATAACCCCCTTACAACCCCCTTTTCTGCCACTTGTTGCACTTCTTGCATTTGCGCCTGTTGGGTCTTCAAGAGCTCCATTTTTTAAGCTGTCATTCTGTCGCATGCCCTGCAAACCTCGCTTAATATCACTTTTACCCCTTTCCCCTTTTTTGAGCGTCTGTTGCGCTTTTTGCATTGGCAATTGTACTTGCAGGAGCTGCAAGAGCTCAGTGGGCGGGACATGCTGCACCTCAACAGCCAAACGCTGTACAAGCTGCTGCCGGCCCTGAATGAGTGCACGGAGTGGGGACAGGTGAGGTTGTGTGTGTGTGTGTGCGCGTGCATGTGTGTGCGTGCATGTGTGTGTGTGAACTTGCGCACACCCAGCAGTCAGCATTCTTTCTTGTGCAGTAATTTAGATGTAGGCTCTGCCATGCCGTCCCCTGCTGGTGTTATGTTGTGGAAGCTCCTGACATCTGGCTGAGTGCCACACTGCTACACACATTGCTTGCCATGGCACACAGCAGTTTGTGCTGCTCTCTTTTCAGGCTTTAAAACTCTAGCTGCATATGAGTTAAGGCCAGCTCTCCTGCCTTCCTGGCCTACACCTGGTCTACACCTGACGCCTGTTGACTTGATTTGCTGAGAGGTGGCATATGGTGTGTGTGGGCATGTCCTGCTCAGGTGTAGTGCAAGGTCCCATTAGGCGAGCATCCGCAATGCCAACCTTCTCTCAGCAAGTGTGTCTGCCTCTTCAAGTACGACTGCTGCATTCGCAGGCTCGCGTGCGACTTTTGAGCACAACTCCTCGACGCAAGTCCTCTGCACTTTCGAGTGCATGCAACAGCTCACCCAGCCTCTGCCGCACTTTGATGGTAAACAGGCAGATGGTAATGATAATACGAATTGATGGTGATGGCAATACAAACGGCGCCTCCTCGCAGGTGTTCATCCTGGATGCGCTGGCTGCCTACCGCTGCCAGACGACAAAGGAGGCGGAGAACATTGCGGAGCGTGTGATGCCTCGGTTGCAGCATGTGAACTCAGCAGTGGTGCTGTCCGCCATTAAGGTGCTTGGCGCGTGTGCTGCTCTGCGTGTGTACGCGTGCTTTGGTGCATCTGTGCGGGTGTGACACGGGTGTGACGGGTGCAGGTACTTGCATCTGTGTTGGTCCGACAAGGCTGTCAAAAAAAAGGACAGGCTCGTGCTGGCTGCCATCCCTGCCCCTAGCATTGAGGTAGTGTCGACCTTGTCTGTGTCGTCGCAATGCTTTTGCTTTGGCTCCTCCCTCCCTTTGCAGTGTGTCCACCCTTTGATGCTTTCCTTTGCGCCAGCATGCCTGTGCAATGGCTACATAGTACATTGCCGGTGCATGCTGTTGGAAATCATCTTGTGATGCTGCTGCTGCTGCTGATGACCATGTGCTGATGACCCTGATGCTGCCTGCTGTTGGTAATCATGTGCTGACCCATTGACAGTGTGCGCTGTTGATGATCACCTTGTGACCCTGCTGCTGCTGCTATTGGTAATCATGTGCTGACCCATTGACAGCACATGCTGTTGATGATAATAATGTTCTGGCCCTGGATGCAATGCGCGGCAATGCAGGGTCTCAGGCTGTGGTTTGAATCTTTATGCTGTGGCTGCGCAGCGCATTGCCCGGGCATGCTGTTGATGATACTGTTCTGGCCCTGCACGCAATGCACGGCAGTGCAAGGTCTTAGACTGTGCTTAGGGTTCTTATGCCTGCTTGAAGGACCCCCTGACTGGCTTGCGTGTTTGTGTGCAGGTCTTGTTCCACCTCATGGACTACATCAATGAGGGCAACCCTGCGTATGAGGACACCGTCAAGCTCTGGTGCAAGAAGATGGCACCCCCGCTGGTCACTCTGCTGGGCTCGGAACCAGAGGTGCTGAAACACATGCGCTCATTCACCTTGTTGCAAGCTAAAACTGCTCATTATAGTATGCTGCGCCCTGCTGCACTGGCGGTTCCTCTCCTTTTGCCGCACCCTCATGTCGGGTTGCGCACTGGTTCCATCCCTAGCCCTTGCTTTGCTGTTTCCCTGCTGTGCATACCCCTGCCGTACCAGCACTGAGAACGCTCTCAACGCTTGGGCCTCGCTGTGCCATTTGCCTCACTTGCGCTTGGAGCACTCAATGGATTCATCCCTCATAACCAGCTAGCTGTGCAACTTCGCTGCTGTGCACACCCCTGCCGTGCCAGCACTGAGCTCGCCGTCGGGCCTCGCTGTGCCATTTACGTCACTTACTGTTGGAGTATGCACCAAGCCCATCCCTTAGCCCCTAGCTGTGCCATGTGCGCTGCATGCCCGCAGGTGCAATACGTGGCCCTCCGCAACATCAACCTCATCATCCAGAAGCGCCCCTCCATCCTGGCCAACGAAGTCAAGGTCAGGCATGGTTGCAGTGCACAAACAAGGCAGAGGGTAGGACTTGCGTTTTGGGATAGAGGACAAAAAATAAACGTTGCATGCATTGTGTCTCGATAGGGAAAAAAGATTGCTCAGGCCTTCAGGGGCTGCCGTCAATTTTACACACTTGCTCCTGCCCATCCAAGGGCACATATCCTCTGAGCCACCCTCCAAATTTTCCTGTGCTTGCACAGGGTTTTGAAGGGGTAATGGTGCGCTTCTCTGGCTGCTGTGTACACTTGGAGCTGATAAGGGCTTAGGGGATTGAAGTGATAAATACGTGTGTTTGCTGAAATTCACACTTGTCCCATTTTTGGTGCTTACCCCAGCAAGTTTGTTGGGAGAAGAGAGACAGTCTCTGCCTGAATTGCAGAATTACAATATTGACTCCTATCCTGCACTCCTCCTCACTCATTAGCGCTTTGCCAGCTGCTCCTTGCTCTGCTGATGCTGCATGCCTGCCTTGCTGCTCGCCCACGCAGGTCTTCTTCTGCAAGTACAACGACCCCATTTATGTCAAGCTGGAGAAGCTGGAGATCATGATCAAGCTGGCCAGCGAGAAGAACATCGACCAGGTATGGGCAAGAGCAGGCACCTGCAAAGGTTTGAGCTGGAGCGTTGGTGCTAAATGATGCTTGCTGAGTTTGGCTGGCTAGAAGAACATCGACCAGGTGTGGGCAAGAGCAGGCACCTGCAAAGGGTTGTGCTGGCAGGGTTGGTGCTGAATGATGAATTTGGCTGGCAAGAAGAACATCGACCAGGTGTGGGGAAGAGCAGGCACCTGCAAAGGGTTGTGCTGGCAGGGTTGGTGCTGAATGATGAATTTGGCTGGCAAGAAGAACATCGACCAGGTGTGGGGAAGAGCAGGCACCTGCAAAGGGTTGTGCTGGCAGGGTTGGTGCTGAATGATGCTTGATGAATCTGGCTGGCGAGAACAGCATCAAAAAGGTGTGGGCAAGAGCAGGCACCTGTGAAGGGTTGCACATGCTGGGACTGGTGCTACACGATGCTCAGCAGGCAGCCTGGTGCTGCACGATGCTCAGCAGGGTGGTGCTGCACGATGCTCAGCAGGCAGCCTGGTGCTGCACGATGCTCAGCAGGGTGGTGCTGCACGATGCTCAGCAGGCAGCCTGGTGCTGCACGATGCTCAGCAGGGTGGTGCTGCACGATGCTCAGCAGGCAGCCTGGTGCTGCACGATGCTCAGCAGGGTGGTGCTGCACGATGCTCAGCAGGGTGGTGCTGCACGATGCTCAGCAGGCAGCCTGGTGCTGCACGATGCTCAGCAGGGTGGTGCTGCACGATGCACAGCAGGGTGGTGCTACACGATGCTCAGCAGGGTGGTGCTACACGATGCTCAGCAGGGTGCCTTGGTAGATAGGTCAGTCTGTGTGTGCTTGCCTGCCATCCTTGCTTGCAGGTGCTGCTGGAATTCAAAGAATACGCCCAAGAGGTGGATGTGGACTTTGTGCGCAAGGTGAGGTTTCAGGGACATGTCCCAACGTGAGGAATAAGGAGAACGCTTGTGAACATTGTGCGCAAGGTGAGGATAGGCCTGCAGGCTTGCAGTCTTCAAAGCAGGCTGTCAGCTGAGGCGGAACGCCAAGAGCAAGCCAGGGAGGGCACCAACCGAAGCACCCGCCTTGTGCAGTAGGTTACCTTCCTAGCCCAAGCCTGCAAGATGTACGGATTGCCTGAGCTTGCGTTCAGTACTGTAACGGCAATAATTCGCCAGAGCTTGCGTTTAGTACTGCAGCGGCCATGGATTGCCAGAGCTTGTGTTCAGTACCGGAGGGAAAGCCACTTGCCCACTTCCAACGTCTCCCTCCCCTTGATGCCACATCTCATACATGCCTAGAAATTGTCATCAAGAGTAACCAACATCACTCCCTCCCTTCCCTCTCAATTTGACCCGAATCGGGTCCCTGCGGCCAGGCTCCTGGGTCTTTCCTTCGTGCATGCTGATTGGTGCCCAGTGAAGGCTCTCAATTTATTTTTATTTTTGCCTGCCATCAGGCTGTACGCGCTATCGGCCGCTGTGCTGTCATCCTGGAGCGTGCGGCGGAGAAGTGCATTAACGTGCTGCTGGAGCTCATCCAGACCAAGGTCAACTACGTCGTGCAGGAGGCCATCATTGTAATCAAGGTGTGTGTGTGTGTGTGTGTGTGTGTGTGTGTGCGTGTGTGCGTGCAAGCGCTGCATCCTCACATCACCTCATGGACTCACGCTCACTTTGCCTGTTGTATTTTGGTTCCAGGACATCTTCCGCCGTTACCCCAACCAGTATGAAAGCATTATCGCCACATTGTGTGAGAACTTGGAATCCCTGGACGAGCCTGAGGCCAAGGTAAGGAGAATGGCCTTATTAATTGGAGTGCTTGTTAAAGCTAACTAAAGGAAGGGGGGAGGAGTGATGTTGGTGTAAGTACTCCTTAGCAGTGCTGCTTGGTATAAGTAGGGATCGGCGTTTGCCTATAGCGCTATATAGCGCTATAAGTTTTTTCAGATATAGCAAGTGCTAAAATTGAGAACGGTCAAAATCACCATCGGCCCGTCCGCAGCAATTCAATTTTCGTTGCATACCAGGAGAATGAACTTCATTCAAGGCTAACGTGCACAAAGGAGAGCCGTTGGGGGAGATGCAGGGCCCGGCAAAGCCCTGGACTTGGAGGCCACAGCCACACATGTGTGTACACACGCACGCACGCATACTTATGTGTATGTCGCACACACTTACACACACAGGCAGGCACACACGCGCAGGCAGGCAGGCATCCACACAAAGGCAGGCAGGCACTCAGCCACACACACAAATATACACAAACACACACATATGAGCGCGTTTGCACGCGCATGCATGCGCACACTAGCATGCACATTCACAAGAGCGTGCTTATGCGTGGCAGACAAGTATGCATGCGCAAATGTACGCATGTGCATGCAAGTGCATGAACACATGCAGGCACGCACACATGCACACACACACATACACAAACACACAAAAAGGCAGGCAGGCAGGCACGCAGGCAGCCACACCCAGGCAGGCAGGCACACACAGGCAGGCACACATAGGCGAGCACACATGCATTAAAACATGCAAGCGCGCATACGCACACAAGCGCACACACATACACCCACACACAGGCAGGAACACACATGCACACAGGCAGGCAGGCAGGCAGGCAGGCAGGTAGCCTCACACAGGCAGGCAGGCACCCACACGCAGAGAGGCAGGCAGGCAGGCAGGCACACAGGCAGGCAGGCAGGCACACAGGCAGGCAGGCAGGCACACAGGCAGGCAGGCACACAGGCAGGCAGGCAGGCAGGCAGGGACGCAGGCAGGCAGGGAGGCAGGGAGGCAGGCAGGCAGGCAGGCGCGCACACGTGCATCGACACATGCAGGCGCGCACACATACAGGCGTGCACACACAGGTATGTACACACACAGGCAACACACACAAGCAATTATGGGCTGTCTTGTGCAAGATAAGGGAAGGGCCAATGGGGATAGCCTTTGCATGAGGAAGTGGGCAATTAAGGGTACACCTACAGTGCAGTAGGTCATTTGGCCTGAGCAGATATAGCGCTATATTATGGCCTGATGACAGCCAGAGCTCAACAGCTTTGATTTTTGACTTTCGCTTTTTGCAAGGGAGCATTGTGCACGGTGCCCCACCAGCCTGCCGAGTCTGATGCCGAAATTTGAGCCGCGAAGGCGAGTTCTGGCTAAGTATAGCATTTTTATATAGCGCCATATAGCGCTATATCGCTATATAACGCTAAACCGCGCTACCGGTATGGCTCATATAGCGCTATACGCTGATCCCTAGGTATAAGGCTATTTGGGGTTGTTCTCAAAGGCTACACAAGCCGTTGTGGCGTGTCCTGAGTTTGCCATATTGCACGCAGCCTCTGCGTGCGAGTGAGTGAGCTCAGCACAAACCTGGAGATAAGGCAAACTCCGCTTACATGCCTGTTACAGCTACAAGTCCCAAATGGCTGGGTAGCAAAGCAACAGCAATCCCTCATGATGTGCATCCGCTTGTGGGATGGCCTAACGCCATGCGCTTTGTTGTTTGGTTAGGAGACTCATCCAAACTTGAATTTGGTTCGATGCTTATTGAAGCTTTGATGTCACAAGCGCATTGCGGTTCATGTGTCGGTGCATCGACCAAACCCAACCCTTCTCCCAACGGTCACCCATGGACTCAAATGGAGCGGGACATGGGGGATGCTGCAGGAAGCATCCACATTCTTCCATTCTTCAGTCGATATAACCCAACCCATAAAGGAAGTTTATATCCTCCAAGCCTCCTCGGTTTGAATCTTTAACCCAACCCAACATACTGATGCCTCATAAACCTCTCAACCCATCCAATCCCGCATGATTGATCCCTTCAGGCCTCCATGATCTGGATTATCGGCGAGTACGCCGAGCGCATTGACAACGCAGACGAGCTGCTAGAGTCCTTCCTGGAAACCTTCCCTGAGGAGACTAGCATCGTGAGTCTGGGCTTGTGTGGCCAGCACAGAGTGTGTGTGTGTGCGCGCGTGCGTGTGCGTGTGTGTGTCTTACCCCTGCCAGGAGCCTGGATCTCGCAGGGTGTGCGAGAGAGCTCAGCATGGCAACCTGCAACAAGGGTGTCAGCACTGATGTCTTGTCAATAAGTGTATGAACAGCATGGTGAGGGGGGCACCCATGAGTTGGATGGTCCAAGATGCCAGAGCAGCGACAACCTCTCCGACCACTGCCAAAATTGTCGACGCTGCACACGAGGCTCAAGACACTTACCTTGATCTTTCTTTCAACCTTGACAGGAAAACGCTCCCCTTTCCCCCCATACTGTGGCCCAACTTGCACACAGGAGCACCACGCCTGTCTTGCAATTTTGGCACACAGATTGTCATGGAAGCATTCTTGCCCACGTCCATGCCTCCCCTTGGTCCCATTCCCCCCCAACCTCTGGCAGTCCTGCTTCCCCATTGATGCACCTCTGCTGCACCTCCTGCTCCAATGTATCTGCATTTGCTGGTGTTGCCTGTGTGTGTAAACCAAACTGCTTCAGTGAGTGTGTGTTTGTAGTTTGCTAGGGGCATCTTTCCATCTTCCCCAGAATCTGAACATGTGCTTCTGTGTGCACCTCTGCACATCCTTGCAGGTCCAGCTGCAGCTGCTCACAGCCACCGTCAAGCTCTTCCTGAAGCGTCCCAACGAGCTGGCTCAAAAAGTCATCAGCCTGGTGCGTCCAAGTGTGCTTTCTGACTGGATAGCCTAATTTTTCCTAGCGATTAGCTGGGTTGCAGTCAGAATGTTCAAGGGATCCGTCTCCTCTGGGCGTGTTTTGGCGCGGAGGCGTGACATTGGGTAAGGTGTGCAACTTCTTGACCACTGGAGTGCAAAACTTGAAACCCTGATTCTGTATGGAAAGAGAAATGCAAACTGTGCCACCTGTGTTCTTCACTCTTTTTATTTTGATGTGTTTCAGTTTATTTACATTTGTACAACTTCCGCTGCCTTCGCTGTGGCCGCATGGGATTGCTGCACGCAGGTTCTGAGCTGTGCCACCACTGAGACGGATAATCCAGACCTCAGAGACCGTGCCTACATTTACTGGCGACTGCTGTCCACCGACCCAGAGGTGCGTGCAGCTGGGGCGGGCCATAGGCAGTGACAGGGAGAGGCCTTGTTGGGGGGTCACGCTTACGCTCTCATACCGCACTTGCAAACACAGCAGAGGCTTCAAAAGTGCTGGTGTGGGGTGGTTTAGCACAAAGAAATGAGTGGATGAGTGAGCGCAGTTAGCTCTGTGGGGTGATGTAGGCTGAACAGCTGAGATGTTCCTGAAACCATTCACCAGCATTTCGAAGTGACGGAGCATCAACTGAGTGCAGCACTTACAGCTAGGCTTGATTGCCAAGACGACCAGGCACATCATTCATCAGGAACTCTTCTAAACTACTTGCCTTTTTCCAAATTCTTACAATCACCCCTCATCTGTTTAACTCGAGCATCTGGTCCCAAATGTGAGATTTCTCACCCATCCATCAGCATCAGCAGTAGATCCACAGACGTGCCTGCTGTGGCTGCTTTTGCTTACCTTGCAGGCGGCCAAGGATGTAGTGTTGTGTGAGAAGCCTGTCATCACTGACGACTCCTCCAACTTGGACCCTCTGTTATTACACAAGCTGCTGGGCCAGGTGTGTGTGTGTGTGTGTGTGTGTGTGTGTGTGTGTGTTGGATGGGGGATCATAGACACTGAGCAGAGTTGTAAGCACAGGGTGCTCTGTGGGTAGATGTGGGTAAGGACGTAAGTTTCAGCGTACAGCTGTTATCGCTGACCATCATTGCCCAGGTCCTTGTGCAAGCACACCCACCAAACACCTTCCCCGTGTGTTTGTTGTGCATGCACACACACCACCCACCATTCACCCTCTCCATGTGTCTGCGCACAGATATCCACGCTGGCCTCTGTGTACCACAAGCCTGCCGACTCGTTTGTGAGCCGACAACGAATAGCAGTGCAGAAGGCAGACGAGTTACAAGTGAGTGTGGAGCTCATAGCTTAATTGGTCTTGCACATATGTGCAGCATTTCGCACCTTTGAGGGGGACAGCCAGCCGCATGTAGTTTGACTCCACACTGTAACACCTGCCCTCAAAACATAGTGTCTCCAACCAGGGTCATTCTTTGAGGGGGACAGCCAGCCGCATGTAGTTTGACTCCACACTGTAACACCTGCCCTCGAAACATAGTGTCTCCAACCAGGGCCATTCTTTGAGGGGGACAGCCAGCCGCATGTAGTTTGACCCCACACCGTAACACCTGACCCTGAAACACTGTCTCCAACCAGGGCCACACCTTTGAGGAGGACAGCCAGCCGCAGGGTGCTGGCCTGGAGCACTCCCCCTCAGGTCATGCCATCAGCCCCAGCGATGGTAGCGTGTCAGCCACCGCCCCCACGGCTTCCACCACCGCGGCCGCCTCTATGATGGGTGACCTGCTGGACATGAGCGATGGCGCGCCGCCTGCAGGCGCGGCGCCGCCTGGGAAACAAGCTGGGGTGAGTGGACGCGCTGCCCTCCGTGCTTTGTTTTCCTGCAGTGATGCTGGCGCAGGCTCAACGGCCAGTGTTTTGTTGTTTTTTTTCACGCACAGATGTCGGCGCATGCTCAGTGCTAACGCTCTGTTTTCGATGGCGGATGGGTTGTTTTTGCGCAGAAGTTTGATGCGTGCTTTATGGCCATCTTGTTGACGCTCGCCTTGTTCATGACGGCTGCCCAGCTTGCTTGCTTGTCTTGCTGGTGATGGCTGTCCTGTTTGCTTGCTTGTCGTGCTCGTGTGACAGCTGACCTGCTTGCTTGTCTTGCTGGTGACGGCTGTCCTGTTTGCTTGCTTGTCGTGCTTATTTGATAGCTGACCTGCTTGCTTGCTTGCTTGTCTCGCTCGTGATGGCTGCCCTGCTTGCTTGCTTGCTTGCTTGCTTGCTTGCTTGCCTTGCTCGTGACAGCTGCCTTGCTTGCTTGCCTGGGAAGGAGTGCAGGTTAGGATGCCTACATGGCTTGTTTTGCCTGGGCCATGATGGCTCAGATACCAGCAGCAGCATCTCATTGGCAAGCCACAAAGAAGTTAGGGATTGGATGCTCCGGTAACACGCGTGTGCACTTCCAAGCATGCACAGTGACTTGCGCGCATTCGCACACACAGACACACATTCGCGCGCGCGCGCATGCACACACACACACACACACACACACACACACACACACACATGCATACACATACATGCTCGTGCAGGACATTGATGACCTTCTGGGAGGCCTGGACATTGCAAGCGGGCCCCCAGCCGCCCCTGCCACCGCACCTCCCCCCCTTCCCCTCCTCTTGCAAGACCCCTCCAGGGGCGTGGCCATCGGCGGACAGCTTGTACGGCATGCAGGCGGCCTGTCCTACCACATCAGCATCACCAATACAGGCGCAGGTGTGCTACCAGTGCCAAGGGGGTCCTGCTTTCCATGCTGCTTTCCATGCTGCATCCATTGGCGGAAAAGCATCCACAGGCGGAACAGCATTGATAGCTTTTGCAATGTCTCGTGAGGATTTGCAGGAAGCTTACACAGAGGGGTGGTTGTGCGCATTGCATGGAGTGGGGTGAGGATGCAAGCTTTTGAAGGAGTGGGTGTGTAGGCATGAAGGTGTGATCATGAGAAAGTGGACAGCGTAGACAGCCCTTGCTGGCGTGCTGCGCTGCTGCTTGAAGGCATGCATGGACGCAAGCTTCCTGCCCCACCATCACACAGTTTCCCGCGCGAATTTGCACAAGCCAGAGCGCTTGCGCTGGCGCCCAGTGCGCTGAGGGCATGCAGAACCCTGTGCGTGGCGTTGTTGCAATGGACTGCAAAAGGCGGTGCCCTAGAAGTACACTAGCCACTACTAGGTCAGACCCAACAGCCGGCAATGACAACAACACCTCCAGCAGTCAAAAGCACTGTCTCTGCACAAATTACCACCTTTCCAGAAAGCGAGCAGACCACAAGAGACAAGCCACAGGGCTGTCAACCGCATCAGCTGTGGCACAGATTGCCAGCCCAGAACCATCTCCAGAAAGTAACAGATCAAGCGAGGAAGTTGTGAGCCTATAAGAGGCGTACACAAAGGAGAGTGCTGCTTCCATCCACAGTCGTCTTTGGTGTACTAAAACCGTGGGAGTGTATTGGCTCAGTTCTAGAGTCTTGGCGTATGACTATTTACTTTTATGCTCTCATCATGTGGGCCATGTGAGTCACATGCCTGTGACGCGCCTATACCCTGCCCTACCTGCGCAGTGCCCCTGAGCGGCTTCATGATCCAAACCAACAAGAACAGCTTCGGCATCACGCCTGCCAACCAGGTGCGGGGAGGATACACCCAAGCATGAGCTTACTTGCAGGGTGCACCCATGCGCACTCCTCTTCTTGCGGTTCACCCCGGTGCTACTGGCGCGCCAGTAGCGATGTAAGAGGCCAGGGAAACCTCTTCAGAAAACTCGAGCTCGCCTGTCCTCCCACACTGTTGCAGCATCTGCTTCCAACTGATGTGACGTGCGATTGGAGGGTTGCTTGGTTTGTTCTCAACACCGATTGCCCTCCTTTTGTGTCCCTCGTGCTCCCTCCTGCCCACTACATGTACCCCTCCTAGCTCGTTTGCTTCTGCATGCACTGGGCCCTTTAGTGCATCCCTGCTGGACAGCAAATGGCACATGGGTGTTCTAATGGGTGGACATGACAATCACTCAGTCGATCCCCCCCTTCCTACATTCGTTTTTGCAGGTGCTAGACTTGGGTGTGGTGCCGCCAGGCGCTAGCAGCCACACACACTGCCCCCTCACCTATGATGCTGCCAAGCTTGTGCCCGGCCCAGCCAATGCGGAGCTGCAGGTGGGTCGAACTGCATTTGCTGCGCGGGCAGTGGCTGTGGCTTTGTTGTTGGCAGCATGGCTTTTGCAGGGGGAGCAGGGCAGTAGTGGGCACAGGGCTCTTGGATCCTTTTGCTTACGCTCCCACGACTCCTTCTTATACTTCCAGGGCGATGCACACCTGATATTCTTGAACACATTTATCATTATGCCGACCTGTTGCTTCTGGTCCCTTGCTCTCCCTAATATTGCCTCCCAACCAAGAAGACGCGCAATCCTTTTATATAATCCCTCAACCCCTAGAGGCAGGTGGCACTCCATACATGCTGCCTCACAGTGATATGAAGAGCCGAACATTGGTGTGGACTGTAAAAGGCAACTGGCCCTTGATCCCTGCACTCCTACAGGTGGCGATCAAGACGGAGCAGGTGGGTGTGCTGTTCATTAAGGACATGGTGCGCTTGGAGGGGCTGCTGGAGGAGAGCGGGGCCATTGATGGCGCCTCATTCCTGGCAGCATGGAAGGCCCTGCCGGCGGAGAAGCAGCAGCGGCTGACGGGGCTGCTGGTACAGGTGAGCTCTGCTACTTGGTGTGTGTGTGTGTGTGTGTGTGTGTGTGTGTGTGCGCGCGCGCCTGCTGCTGTGGTCATGTTGTATCACGGAGCTCCCAGCTGTTGAATCACGGAGTTCCCAGAGGAGTGTGTGGAATGTATGTTAGCCGGCCTTGCCACTGAACAGAAGTATAAAGGCAGTGTTCATAAGCTTGTTGAATTTGGACCGTGGACTAGATGGATGCCTCTGCCTCCTTCCTGCCCGGGTTTTTGGTTGGGGCCCGGAAGTAGGAGTAGTAGCGAGTGCCTTACATCAGCATGGAGCGGCTTGTATGTCTCAACATGTGCTGCATCAACTGCACTGCCTGCTGCATTTGTCAGTGGTCCATGCATCTCATTCCGTTCATGCCTGCAAATGCTGCTGCAGGACCTGGAGTGGGCCAAGGCCAAGCTACACGCTGCCAACCTGTTTGTGCTCGCACACCGACCGGTAAGTGAAGCGTATAAGTGCAAGTATGGGTGAAATGGCGCACTCCAGGCAGTGCAACTTTTAGCCTATGTCGGAGAAATCCCATGGTGTTGTCGTGCTGACGGTCTTGTCGTGCATCATGGTTTTGTCATGCCTATAGTGTGCATGGTCTTCTCATGCATCATGGTCTTGTCATGCCTATAGTGTGCATGGTGTTGGCTTGCACCATGGTCTTGTCATGCCTACGGTGTGCATGGTCTTATCATGCGTCATGGTCTTGTCATGCCTATAGTGTGCATGGTGTTGGCTTGCACCATGGTCTTGTCATGCCTATGGTGTGTATATGCCTGTGGTGTGCATGTTGTTGTCGTGCACCATGGTCTTGTCATGCCTACGGTGTGCATGGTGTTGGCTTGCACCATGGTCTTGTCATGCGCCATGGTCTTGTCATGCCTATAGTGTGCATGGTGTTGGCTTGCACCATGGTCTTGTCATGCCTATGGTGTGTATATGCCTGTGGTGTGCATGTTGTTGTCGTGCACCATGGTCTTGTCATGCCTACGGTGTGCATGGTGTTGGCTTGCACCATGGTCTTGTCATGCGTCATGGTCTTGTCATGCCTATAGTGTGCATGGTGTTGGCTTGCACCATGGTCTTGTCATGCCTATGGTGTGTATATGCCTGTGGTGTGCATGTTGTTGTCGTGCACCATGGTCTTGTCATGCCTACGGTGTGCATGGTGCTGGCGAGCACCTTGGTTGGTGTTAGCGTGCACCATGGTGTGAAGCATGGTGTCGCCGTGCTGCTGGAGAGTTGTGTAGATACCGAGCCAAGGTGTGGTCAAGGTTCTAGCTGCCCCGGGAGTCAGGAGCCTGGGTAAGGCGGATGGAAACAAACCCTGTACTGGACAGTCATGGGCTCCCCTTGATGCTATGCAAGGCAAAGCCCACTATCGTTGATTGCCCAGCTGGCCCCGGATGGCTTCTGTTTGTGCCCCTGTGAGCTCGGCCGTGTGCGTGCGCGCGCGCTCATGCTGCGCTCCATCCATCTTGCGCTTTCTGATCATGCAGGTGCCCTCCACTCCTCAGCAAGCCTTATACTTGACTGGGCGGGTAGCAGGCCCAGGTGGCGCTCAAGTCATGCTGGAGCTGCGTTTAGTACCAGGCCAGCCTGGCATTGATGCCTCCTTCAAGAGCGAGAAGGCGGACTTGGCGCAGATGGCATTTGCAGCAGTGCAGGCCGTGCTATCGATTTGAGAGTGCTGTTTGTTGTCGGTCCGACCTGGTGGTTAGCGTGCTTGTGCTGGGAAGGATCTTTTGACCGGACAGGCCAGGGATTGGCAGACATGACTGCACAGACACGCTTTTGTACTCTCACAGGCTCATTTTCCTCTCCTTGAATTTTTCATACTAATACCAATTGCTTGAGGCCAAAGCAGAAGCTCACTTTGAAGTGAAAGGGGTGTGGCTCTATGCTAGCCCAACAGCTGCTTCCATGAGGCCTGAAAAAAAGAAAGCACAAAGCAGGAGGTTGGAAAAAATTTGCATTAAAGGCATGTGTAAAATTTGAGCTAGACCTCCCTGACCCACCTTGGGGCTCCCCCCCCCCTTCCAGTGCCTCTACCCGGAAAATAAGGGTACCCATCTGCTCCTTTTATTCCACATGTATTTGCATACTCGCCGCACTGAAAGAGTGATTTGCAGCAGAGAAATGGGGCAAGAACTGAGCAGCAGACGCCATGCATACCTACCTTTCCAGGCACCCAACTGGCTTGCAGGTCCACAAACTGCCTCCGAGGAGTCCTAAGTCCACCAAGCAATGAAATATTGTACTTTGTCACTGTCCTTGGAGCAGCTTGGAGTCCAAATTAGTTTCCTGCATGTTTGCCTTCACACTCCCCGCTGCCCAAACCCATGCATATGTGGCACTGACTTTGAGTCATGCAACAGACCCCCTTTTCATCCAATTTGCACCAAAAGGGTTCCAATCGATAAGTCTAAAGCTCATGAATTCGATGGTGTCCAGACCTGTTAAGTGGTCCAGGGGGGGTCACAAAGGGAGGGGGGGTTGCACAAAGTCTCCCCCCCCCCAGGACCCTCTTCAACTGGAGCCATAGACCAACCAATAGCCCTTGAGCTCAGATTCCGACTATGTTGTTCTTAAAGGGCCCTCTGGTGAGACCCTCGCTCGCTTGCTAATTAGGGGATCTTTCCTTAATGCACGTTGGTTTTTGGCTGGTGTAAACTTATTTTCTTTTAAATGGATTGGCACGAGCAATGGGTTTACAATGGGTTTACAATGGTGGCCTACAGCCCGAGACTCTGGCTGATGGCAGCTGGTGAAACAAGCTCAACCAGTATCAAAAATTGAGACCAAGTCTGACACAAATCTAAGAAGTCTGTATGAGTCTTGGTTTAGGAAAGCATTGATTTCAGAATCAGTGATAGTATGATGGCAAGCCAAGAATGGAATAAAGTCAGCGTTTGAAGGCGGAGGAAACACACGCAAAGTCTTAAACATCTCCTCAAAAAGGTCCTTGTATCTCGTGCGTAGCTCACGCACCTCAGTACATTTGCAAAAGAAAAGCACATGTTTTTCATCCTGGACTTCCCCACACTCACACTTATCACAGATACTTGAACCCCCAAGCCATTTACCAGACTCCACTCTCAAGTGATGAGCACGCAATCTAAATCTGCTAATGTTTCTCAAAACATGCTTGTCCAAATCCTTGAACAGATACGAGGGGATACAAAAAGGAGCACCTCTGGGACCACTCTCAGAATTCCCACACCACTTATGGTACGTCACTACCTTCTTGACTTATGGTACGTCACTACCTTCTTTAACTCCTTTTAAATGGATTGGCACGAGCCGTCCCTTCTCTGCAAGATCCCCACCCTCCTGCACAAAGGTTCAAAAAGCAAGCAAACTCAAGTTGTGCTACCACAATGCCCAATCTGTGTAGTGTACAGGCAATACGTTGTAATGTTTGGCAGTGACATGCTTACTCGTAAGGACTCATCTAAACATGTTGGCATGATGATTTACAGGATCTTGAATATGGCTAATCTGCACATAGGATCCGTCATTTATGCGTGAGTACGCACTGGCAGATAGGCCACATGGCTTGCGAAGACATACGTTGTTCCAGCTAGTATGTACGAGAGTCAGGTGTTGGGTACAGGATACATGCAGCCAGCCAAAGAAATTTCTAGTGCTCTGCAAACTTTGCATTTGAATTCCTCAAAAAAATTCCTTGGGTGTGAAGCAAACTGCTGTTAAGTAGCCTGTTTTGAGAGAACATGGACTACCAACCATTGCAGTATTACTGGTTCAGAGCTGCAGTCAAGCTTTTTAACAGCATGATTCGTGCGAATATCAGTAGCTTACCCTGTGTTGTGCAAGCCGATTTGAAATCACAACCTGAGGATGATAAGTGCAAGACAGCACAGCTTAAATAAGCCTTCCTGTACCTTTGAACAGGCTGTGAGGTCATGAGGTGCTATTTCCATGAATGATGTAAGTGCAGACTTGAGGTACAAGTTGCAAGGAGATTGGAGAGAAGCCAAGGTAATGGATCCCAGAAGAAGCTACAATAAGCTACCTACCAAGCTTGGTTTGCTGCTCCTGTTGCAAGCATCGCTAGCCGATCCTATGTACCCATGCCTTGTTATCGTTTCCTGGATTTGCCTAAGCAAGTTGCGCGCAACGTGAGCAGGTTCCGGCTTCATGCTCATGCACTGAAAGTTGAATCGGCTGTTTGGCAGGATGCCATCCTGTTCCAGTGGAACATCTGTGTGTGACAGGTGTTTTTGCGCTCAGACTCAAGGTGAAGCGCGTGTTCTTTTAACTGTAATCATTACAGTGATGATGAAAAAAATTTGCTCTGTGCACCATGAGTATCACATGCTTTTGAACCTTATCGTTTCATTTCAGTACTCGTGGATATTTTGTGTTTGGCTGGAACAGTTGACCAGGCTGAATAGCCAAACTCCCTGGCTAAAGGTCAAATCCCTTTTTAACATTGTAATCTGGCCCTCTCCTCCCTCTCTCCTACCCTTCTCCTCCATTCACCATGTACAGTCTTTTGGCATGTATTTTTTCCTCATGAATCATGACAACAAGCTTACTTCTTTCTTACATGAACTTTGGTTGCAGGTTGCAGGCATCTCTTTTTATGCTTCAGCTAAGCTGCCCTCGTAGGCAGGCAAAGCTGTGTAACCCTATCCTCCCTTTTACATGGAATTCTTTTTTATGAACAGGCTAGCAGTCAGGTTTTAACTGGAGGCCTTCTTTTTCCTGTAAGCTGTAGGCCAACCCCTTGTAACCCTTGGTAAACAAACTTGGCCAAAGATTGCACATTTGCTGCTACAAGATGTGCCATGCTCTCCCTGCTAGCATGTATGCATGCCAGATTTGGGGCACTAGATTTATGAAAGAAGGAGCTGAAATGGACTGTCCTTTGCAAACTGTGCACCTGTGCTTATTGAAGCGTATCCTTGGGGTAAAGCGCACCACTCCTAATTGGTCTGTACTGCTCGAATGTGGGCATGAACCTTAACAGTTCTATTGGTTTCGTGCAGCAGTTAGGTTTTACAATGCTTTACTGCGCAGCAACAGCACTACACTCAGTAAGGTACTGCAAGCAGATGTTGAAATGAGCAGGCTTTCCCATGAATGCTGGACCTCAGAATTTGTTGGCTGCCTGCACAGGCTTGGACAGGTGCAACGTGTTTACTCATTGTGTTCGGTCAGGGCAGCCTATAGTCATGAGGGAGTTTGTTGTTGATCTGAGAAAAAGGCTGCGAGGTGTGTGGAATGCTGATGCCTTGGCAGAACATGGTGACCACACCAACAAATTAGCAAAGTATCATCACTGGATGGCACTTCCTTTGAGACCCTTGCCTGTTCATGGCGCGCCCTTTTCTGTCCCCAGGTATTTGCATCTTGATTTGGGCAAGCGCGCGCTAAGAAACATAGCGCGTTTTCGCTTACATGCTCATACTTTAAGAGTTGAGACATCACTTTGGCAGGAGCACACATCAACTTGTGATAGATGTGAACAAGGACGCCAAGATGAAAAGCATGCTATGTTCCTTTGTTCTTGCGCTTCTGTGTGTTCTCTTCGAAGGGCTTATGCACAGTTGATTTCTGACTTCCCCTCGTCTTATAGAATTTTCTGGACGATTCAGGCACTTTCTACTATTCTCAAGCTAGCTCTGAGGATGCTATTCATTTCTTGCAGAAGCAAATTAATGAGACTTATCATTTTATTTCCGATCTCATGGATATTTTTTGTGCAGTTGGAACAGTTGAGCAGACCGAGCAGCCAAACTACCTGGCTGAAGGTCAAACCCCGTTGTAACTCAAGATGTGCCATCATAAGGAGGAAGATCACGCTTTTCTTAAAGAAAGCCTCCAGGCCTAAATGCTGCTTGCTAGCTCTCCAACAATTTGATTTTCTGAGTGATCAGTGTACTTACTTCTGATTTGTAATGTGTTATTGATAGATTTGGGAGACAGTTCATTGGGTCAACACATGTCCCTTCCCTTGATTGATGGGGCTATTTTCTGGCTTTCTTCTGGCCAATTCAGGCTTGTTAGGGCTTTACAGACTTGGGGTGACACCCTTACATGCTTGTGAATGATTTCTCTATATCATGATGTCAGACCATCAGCTTCAAAAAGTATGGCCAACTCCAAGCCGTTCACTTGCTGGTGAAGCAGTGTAAAAGTTCTTTCCCCAATTCAGGCGGCTCGCATAAGACAGCGGAGTTGGAAGTTTGTTCCGCGGAGTGTCCATGGTGCTCTCGTCCTCGTCCTTTAATGGCTTTGAGTGCTCCAGCTCCTGAAAAAGATAATTAGTGCAAACAAGGACTTTAGCTTAGAAGGCTATCAGGACTGCAGAACGCAAGTATGGAATTTCCTCTGTAATCAGTCTGGCTTACAACACACTCTAACCCAATATAACCACCTCTCTTGCACGTAAGCTCCATGCTCGCTCTGTTTCAAACAGAGTCTGAACGCTCTCAGACTCATCACTACAAAAAAATACCTAGTCAACACCAAACAAGGGAACTGCCAGAGACCCTCTCGATCCCCAGTAGCCATCTCTGTTCTCAGCTCTCTGAGGCACGGGGCACACTGCTTTCAAGCCAATGCGTCCGCTTTCATTTAATCAATGTAGGAAAACTTTTCACTGGCCCCGATGGCTTGTTCTTAGTTTTCTAGCCTACCAGGTTTAGGATTTTGGATGGATGGATACACATGCAACACGCCGATGCTTTGGATTCCAGAGTCATATACCAAGAAACCTCTAGCTGCAGGCCGTGAAGACCATGAATCATTGTTTGACTGCATCTTCAGGGTCGCGGCCGATGATTTGTAAAAGTCCAGGTTTGTGCTCTCATACAATTATTCCTTTGCAATTAAAATCTTACTCTATCTGTGTCTCTGAAACAATTGACATTGAAACAGTTTGATGAGCTGCAAAAGGCCTTGCTGTGTGCCTTGCTTGCACCTCAGCCGAGTTCCTTGCTATATGACTGCACCTCTAGAACAAGGGAGACAGAAACAGCCGAGCATTGGGCCCAAGACCCACACATAAACAGCTTGCAGCTGCTCTTTGTTAGGACTGCACTTCAAAGTGCACGCAGCAACCTTGCAGCCTTCCATGTGTTCTCTTCCTGCCCCACCCCATTAAGTAGCGAACAGACGCTGCTGCACCACCAGCGTCGACACACTCACCTGCACAGCGTGGCTGGTCTTCCAGTGCTGCTCCTCAGGGAACAGTGTAAAGAATGCCTGCAGCTTGTCGATGCTCACCCATGGCGGCCGGACTACGTAGTAGACATTGCCATCCTCTGGCTGAGTGTGCCAAAACTCTGCAGCCTGTGTGGCATTGGGCACCATCGGGACATCATTCCAATGAAAGATGTTGCATTGGACATCATCGGAACATCATTCCAACGAAAGATGTGGCATTTGACACCATCGGAACATCATTCCAATGAGAACATGTCAGGTGGGTGCTCTGCGTGCACAATAGAAGACATGGCCATCCTCCGGCTGTGTGTGCCAAAACTCTGCAGCCTGTGTGGCATTTGGCACCATCGGAACATCATTTCCATGAAAAATGTCAGGTGGGTGCTCTGCATGCTCAGTTGGTGAAAGCTGTTGACGGAACTGCAACACAGTTGATGTCAGCGGTGCATGTACGGTCTCCTTGGAGCATGTGTGCACCACAGTTGGTGGGAGCCAACATTTGAACCGCAACACAGAGCCTGACAGCTGCTTGCAACATGCACGTCTGCAGTGGGAGCTCAACATAGGATTATATTCCTGGACGGCAGCATCCATCAGCACAAGCTCACATGCCAAGAGCCCCGTACACCATGAAGTATGCCGAGGATCTGACTGCTTTAGCTCAGAGTGCTTGTGTAGCTGACAGATAAGGCAGGTGTCGCGGCTTTGTTGAACAGCCAATGTGGCCAAGCGTCCTTTCTTTATCACATGCAGCCAGTAATGGGAAGGGCCTCTGTGTGGTGCAGTGGGCGGCTTGCAGCGAGTAACGGGAAGCGGTATTCTTTATCTTTTTTCCTTTGTTAAGCACTGTATAATTTAGGGAACAAGCATGGATGGCCATTCACACCTCTCCAAGTGAATCAAGGAAGGCATTTGGCCACCCGCAAGACTTCTCAAGTGAATTTTCTTTCACGACGTGGACTCAGCAAGTAACTTGGCTACCCACAAGATTATTCAAATGAGTTCTCCAAATGAGCTCAGCAAGGCGCACGGTCACCCTTGCAATAATGAAACGAAGCAAGATAAGAAGTCAATTACGCATGAGGCCTTCTATCAGACCCTTCAGTAACAAAGAACGCAATGTGACGTCACTCCTCACCTTGGTCAAGCCATACTGGTTCACAAGCTTGTTGCAGCGCACAAACACGTTCATGTAGGCGAGCAAGCCCTCCAGGGACTCAACTGTGCTGATGTCTATTTTCAGCACCCAGCAGTCCTGCTGGTTTTCAAATATTGTGATCTGCATGCCCTCCCAGTCCTGCATTGTTGTGCACAAGCAGGCAACACACTAGATCCAACGTTCAGCAGAAAAAGCAAACCTTTGTTGCATATCCGATACCTTTCAAAGCGCAAGATCAAGGAAAAACACGCGCCATGTCTGTGGACCATTGGTAAAAGCATGCAGCGCATGAGCAAGGACAAGGTGCACCATGTTGCGAGCGTGCACACGCGCACGCACGCACACAAACACACAGGGGTGGCACCTTACCCCTGGGCACCATCACCCTCCAATCTCCCTGGATCAACGGCAAAAGCATACAGGCAAGTCAACAGTCAAGGCACAAAAAGGGAAGCCAGGTACAGGAGAAGCAGCAAGAGAGGAGGGGAATGTGTGCGGCAGAAAGCTTAGCAGGAACATGAGCGCATCAAGGATCAGGATGTCAGAAAAGAGTGCAATCATTGCCTTGTTTTTAGATGGCTCCACAAACAACAATTGATTGGCTTCACAAGAGAAAGAGAGTGAGCCATAAGAGCACTTCTGACGTGCACTTTCCAGCATCCTTTTCTGCCAAACCACAGTTGCGCACTCTGTAAATCAAGTTCATGCGCATTTTCCACGGCCTTATCCTTTTCTGCCAAACTAAATGTAACGCTGCCAAGCTGCAACACTAAGTACGTCAAATACATCCAGCTTACGGTTTATTTTAGCACCGCTTGTAAGGGCAGCGGTGTGGTGATGAGAGATTGCTTCCTCAAGGCTTTCCAAATGTAAAATATTGGGCAACAGCCCATCCCCTCCCCAACCCACGTGAATGCGCGCCCCTGCGTGCACGCGCACGTGCACACACACACACACACACACACACATTGCAATTCACGACGAGCAAGGGAGCAAAGAGAGCACGCACCGCTGCGATCCACTTGCGCACGTTGTCCATCATGACAGATGTGTCTGCCTTGGTGGGCTTGTCCTGGAGCTTGCTGTTGCCCGGTGGCGCAAAGGGCTGCGCCTGCATCTTGGCTGACTTTGTGGCCCTGCAAGGTTAAAGGTAAGGTTACATTTGAAGATCCAGGTGAAGGTTACTGGTGAAGATTGAAGGGCTGAGCCTGCATCCAATTCTGTGGCCCTGCAAGGTTGAAGGTGAAGATCAAAGGCGAAGGTAGAGGTTTAAGGTGAAGATTAAGGGCTGCGGCCACGTTTTGGCTGAGTCTGAGGCCACAACAGTGAAGGTGAGATGAGTATGAGTTTTTCCAGGGCCTGAGTCCATTTGCTCATGTTTCAGAGCCTGAGGCCCTGCAAGATCTACAAGGTGAGGGTGTTCCGACGTTGGTGCCTCCCCCCCTAAGGCCATTGCTCATGCTTCAGAGCCTCTGATTCCAAGCCTTTGGCAAAGGCTACAACAATGTGGGTGTGCCTAAGAAAATCACCAGGAACAGCAGCAGTGCATGCCTCAATGCGGACAGGAAGGAGGCGAGAGCTGCACCTTGCTTTGAAGGAGACGAGGGCTACACTTGACTCTGGAGGAAGCAAGTTTTGCTGCACTGGACTTTGAAGGAAACAAGGGCTGCATCTGACTATGAAAGAGGCAAGGGCTGCACCTGACTTTGAGTAAGGACGTGCCTGACTTTGAGAAAGGAAGGTTGGTACAATGAATGCGACAGGCCTCAGCCCCATTGAGCATGTGCGAGAGGCAAGGGCTGTGGAGACAACGCTATAGGAATATGAGAGGCCTGAGCCCCAGTGAGCACATATGGGAGGCAAGGGCTGCGCTGGTTGAGTGGGAAAAAAAGCAGAGGGGTTAACTGAGGACACCCAACAATTTTTTTTCACGAGTTCCATTCATGGGTGCACCATGGCAGGCACCATTCAAGCTTGGGGTTTTTTGGGCCACTTTTGGCGCTCAATATGCCTAATTTGCCGCGGCGTTGACCTTTATTATTGCAAGCAAATCCACCGTTCCAAATCACCTCAAGCACCAAATTGGGCGATTCTTGTTGATTTGGAACCCATGTTCCAAAAGGCTAGGATAGTGATCTGGGACCTTTCAATTTTCATCATGGGGTGGATGTTTTTTTTTCATGAGGAATAATGGTTGGCATGGTTCAATATGAGAGAAATACACAATGGAACGTTTTTGGCAGTGTAGGCCAGTTGACCCCTGGGAAAAAAGCAGAAATGCGGTATCCTGACTGCACCTCAGGTAATGCAGCATGGTGGTGCACCCCTGTGCACTTCACTCAAGCCCCCCTTGCATGCAGCTCTGCTTTGTCTGAAAATCACTGCATTATGCCTACATACTTGCGCTCTGCATGCTGGAAAGCATAATTCCATCAGCATCTTTACACTTCATGTCCTTCATCTTAAATATGTGGTGCAGTGGCGCATCAGGGCCATCCATCACAGAGCAGCAAAACAGCTGCCAACATATGTAGGCTTGGAGCCCTCCAGATTGGACATCCCTGCAACATATTTGCTTGCTTGACCATGAGAGAGCGAGATCAACCCACATCCATGGCATACCTGAGAGAGAGCTAGCCAGCCCAGAGTTTTGCGCACCGCCCTTGAACTTAGGCCTCATGCTCAAAGCTGACAGCACTCACCTTGCTTCCTGAGGCTGCTACGTATGCTCTCAGCTAACAGCACCCACCTGCTTACTAAGGCCAGCATCTGCCTTTCTGGCTTGCCTGCCTCTTGCTTTAGCAGAGCCTCGTTACCACCCCAATGGGATGAACAACCACCTCACCTGAACAAAAGGCTCAAACCTTTGGAGTCTGTGTAAAGCCCCCCCAGGTAGGGATATTCTTTCTGGTCGGGAGCAGTGCTTTCGTTTTTGGTCTTCTTCGGGTCCCCAGCAGGCATAAACTCCTTGCCTCCAACCTGCATGCGCCGCACAGCAGCAGTGGGCCTCAAACCTCAACTGCTTGTCTCAGGTTGAAAAAATGTGCAAGCACTAGACATTTGCAGGGTTCTTACGGTAAGAGAACTACTGAGGACAATGCAGTGGAAGGCAGAAGGAGGAGAGCCTGAGCCCATAGGCACATGGCAGACAACTCACCAGACCCTCACTTTTTCTTCTTTGTCGGCCTCTAGATTAGTTTAGGCCAGGCCCGTGAGCCTTCTTATGAGGCCCTTGCTAGCTTGCGCAGCTGGACCCAGTATACCTGGTTGATCCTTCTCAATTTCCTCAACTCACTCACAGCCCCCACTCACCGCCATGCGCTTAGCCTCACTCTCCACTCGCGCCTTGCTCTCTGCTTCCCTGGCCAAATCAAACCTGCTGGGTATATACTCAAACGCCTGCAACCAGGTAACACAAGTTGGGTAGAATTGCATGCAGTCAGGGAATTGAATCGCTGCATGCAATCTTCAAAATAAGCTGCTAGGAATCCTTGCACAACTCACGCGCTACGGGCCTCTCATCCTCTTCATGGAAATTACTTGCATTCATGCGTGTCCACACACGCACGCATGCACGCACACACACACACACACACACCTGGAATAGGCCCTGAGAGTTGGGTGATTTTGAGTTGAGGAGTGGCCCGCTTAGGGCGGGCAGCAGGAACTGGCGCGTGGCCTCCATGCGTGCAGTTCTTGTGCTAGCCACCTGCGCACATATGTGACAAGGTGTTTTGCTTACACATTGATGTTGCTCATGATGTTGCTTTATGACGTTCTTAAAGGTCACCATGCATGCTGTTATGTCTACCTGTACATGTTGACTGAACATGTCAGCATTACCTTCTTTTGTTTCAAGGGAGGAGTGATTGGTACCCTTTCATTCATGATGCTGCCTGCTTAATCTCACCTGCCGGTATCTGATGTCATCTGGCAAGTGCTTCAGGAAGTCGTAGTTTCCAGTACTGAAGGTGCGGTTGATGAAGTCCTGCTCCGCGTTGGTGAATCCAGGGAGCAGGCTTGAGATGGAGGGGATGGCATAGCCTGGGAGGTAGCCAATCACGTCCCCCTCATGGCCAGCTCCTTGCGACCTGCTCATTTTCAGAGGTTGTGCAAGCAGTACGCATGCCTCTTTGTGTGTGTGTGTACATATGTGTGCACCTGTGTTTATGTGTGTGCGTGCATGTGTTGTGTATGCGTTTTTTGTGTGTGTGAGAGTGCATGCGTCGTGTTGTGTGTGTGTGAGTGTGTGTGTGTGTGTGTGTGTGAGTAAAAGTGTGCGTGTGTGTGTATGTGTATGTGTGTGTATGCGTGCGTGTGTGCGTGTGTGCGTGTGTGTGTTGCATGTGTTTGTGCATGTGTGTGTGTGTGTGTGTGTGTGTGTGTGTGTGTGTGTGTGTGTGTGTGTGTGTGTGTGTGTGTGTGTGTGTGTGTGTGTGTGTGTGTGTGTGTGTGTTGCATGTGTGTATGTGTGCGTGTGTGTTGTGCGCGTGCGTGCGTATGTTGTGTTGTGTGTGTTTGAAAAGTTCTTTTATTGGCTTCAGGTTTCATTCACCAGCTCAGACTCACCGAGTGCTCGCATTCGAATGGCTTAGAACACGTTCTGCCTGCATGTCTGGGCCATCCATTATGTTCAATTCAATTTAGAGCATGTCCATGATACGTTCTTGACGCTCTTGTGAATGTCAAAGATTTTTGACGCCTGGCCAGCTATTCCCCCATTGTTTAAACAATTTTCTACCGTTTCTAGGTCGAAAAAGATATTATCACCTACATCTTAATGCGCTCAGCATGCAGGAGCCGGTGCACAGCTGGTCAACAAACATGTTTGCGCAAACGCTTGCGCACAGCATGAAGTATATTAACGGTGTACAGGGTATGCAATGCTGTGTTGTTGCTGGACACCGTGAGCAAGCCCACGCAAGCCACGAACTGTGGACGCCAGTTCGGGTCCATGGAAGAATGCTAGAAGAATACAATAGTATACATTTTTCACCATTTTTAATAATACATATGCCTTTATTGCCTGAATATGTGTTTTCTCTGGAAATTTTGGTACAGTCCTGATTTGCTGTGATTTGACCCATGCCATGAGGACATGGCGTCTGACCCAACCTCATCATCAGGCAAACCCATTCAAGTGGTAGTCAGGCCTGAAATACTGTCCTCAGAAGCGGAGCTGCTTGATGTGCTGCCTCACTACACTGGGCACCTGGCTCCTTCATTACGACACATAGTGACACAACAAATCCTGGATGAAATCCAGAAAAGGGGAGTCACAAAAGGCGAGCTTCCAAGCCTCGTTTCTGCACTGATTCTACGACTGTTCCGCCCAGAGGATGCATCAGAGGACTTCAAGAGGGACTCTGGTTCCAACCGCTCCTCGGTCCTCAGCCTGCAAGCTTCCTCCAGCAGTGGTTACTGTCTTGCACACTCGCTGTCCTCTTCTCCGCGTTCCCTCCAGAGAGTCTCCCCACAGCACCTTTCACAGCACAGAAGTGCTGAACTTCATGACCCAGCAGCAGTGGCAGCAGCAGTGGCAGGGAGTCAGTCACACCAGAGTGCAATCCCTGCCCAAGTGAGCCCCCCATTTCGTGACAGTCCTCGTAGCTCATTGCGCCGAGCCCGGGTCACAGCCATGCAAGAGGCCCTCATGAATCGTGGCTCCAATGAGCGCAGGCAGCATCAACAGCAGCAGCAGCAGCAGCAGCACCAGCAGCAAGGACCTCCGGTGGCGCCCTCTGTACCAAAAATGAAGTATGTACAGGTTGCTGTTTAGCAGCATGACAATGGCAATGCGGACATGTACTCACAGGTCTTCATATATCCAAAATACCAAACAAAAACACTCGCCAAGCCATCTCGCTAGCATACAGATCTGAAAAGCCATGCGTGACACACACACACACTTGCAAACACATGCGTGCACAAACACGCACGCACGCACACACATACACACGTGCGTGCGCCCCCGTATCCATCATTAGCAAAGCATCCAACAAAGCCCCCTCACACATGGCATGTGGCTACATGGTTGCAGCCCTGCCGAGTCCCTAAGGCGCAGCCGCTCTTTTGTGGAGGCCATGAAAACAGCTGCCTCAACCAACAGCGGCACCAGCAGCGGCGTCAGCAACAGCCTTCAAGGCACCAGGAGTCACGACCGCAGCAGCGGCAACTTCACCTGCAGCACCACTGGCAACAGCGCTCCCCCTCTTGCCAGGCCCCACTCCCCGGTCCATGCTCGTTTACGCAGCCCATATGAACTGCCATTCAAGGTGCCAACGCATAGGCCTGCTCAGCCGCAATCCCCTTTTGTACTGGCACGGCCGCGTGCTGAAGCAATCAACATGGCTGAACCATCGACCTGCCCCCCGAACCTACCCCCCATTCGGACCCCCCTAGCATCTGCACAGCCAGCCAGTGCCACACCAACAGCATTGTCGGCTTCGTCCGAGTCCTTGGAGTCGTCAGCACCCCCCGCAACACCATCGCCGCCTATGACACAAGCACCCTCACCGCCGCCACTACCTTCAAGTACAGCAGGGGCACAACCGCCACCACCACCCTGCAGCACTAAGCCAACTCAAACAGCCGCTCCACCACCACCACCAACCCCACTTCCACAACTCCCATCAGCAGCCACATCTGGGGTAGCAGCACAGGCGCTGTCCTCAGGGCTTGTAAGCGCAGCTAGCAGCAGCTTAGATCCAGGATACCTCGATGCGCAAAAAGGGCTGGGGCTCCGCAACTCCCCACATGGCTCTGAGCTCTGTTCCCCTTTCAGGCTGGCCGCCAGTACCTTTGATGGAAGCAACAGAAAAAAGGAGGAGGGCAAGCAGCGGATAGGGCGTAGGGTGCGTGCGTGCCTGCGTGCACGTGTGTGTGTGTGTGTGTGTGTGTGTGTGTGTGTGTGTGTGTGTGTGTGTGTGTGTGTGTGTGTGTGTAGGAAGGGTGTGTACATCTATGTGTCTCCTTGACTGCTTTGATGGTCTTGTACAAAGTAAGTAACTTGCTGGTTGTTATTAGAATGCAGATAGAGCCAGATTGGACCAAGCCTGAACTGTTTTGGCTGACTGGAGTAGAAAAAAAAGGAGCGTCTATGGCTGAGGCATGCTACCGGGTGTTGTGACAGGCTTCTTGCCCATGGCTTGTCTACCATTTCTTGTGTTTTTTCAAAACCGCCCAGCGCACATGCAACTCCCTTCCATGGTCCACCTAGCCTCACTCAGTGTCTCGATACCCCCGAGATCACTGCTCATGTCGCAGCCAACCCCCAAAAGCGCACGCACACAGGTTGGTGCCCACAATACCTCTGCAATGCTTTGTTTGCTGCGAGGCAGGGTGTTGGCTTTGCGCCCCAAGCATCTGATGGGTCCGGTACGTCTGGAGACAGCCCAGGCGCTTCCCCCAGCCCCAGCAGTGGCCCCCTCAGCCCTCGCAGTATACCCCTAGGCCACAGCTGTCACAGGGCCAGTGCCCTCAAAGGCAGGAGCTCTGCTGACCATGGGGTGAGTGAGTTGGCGGCCATTGAGGGAGCGGGTGAGTGAGTGGACTGCCCCTGAGGGTGGGTTGCCCCCTGTTGGTGGACTGCCCCTTTTCAGTGTGTGGATCGCTGTAGAGTGGGCGAGTGGGTGGGTGGGTGGGTGGACTGCCCCTGTTGATGGACTGCCCCTTTTCAGTGTGTGGATCACTGCAGAGTGGGCGAGTGGGTGGGTGGGTGAGTGGATTGCCCCTGTTGGTGGACTGCCCCTTTTCAGTGTGTGGATCGCTGCAGAGTGGAAGAGTGGGTGGGTGAGTGGATTGCCCCTGTTGGTGGACTGCCCCTTTTCAGTGTGTGGATCGCTGCAGAGTGGAGGAGTGGGTGGGTGAGTGGATTGCCCCTGTTGGTGGATGGCCCCTGTACTTGTATGGATTGCCATTGAGTGAGTAGGTGAGTGCGTAGGCTGCCACTCTTTTTGTAGACGGCCTTTGTGGGCGGCTAGTTTGCCACCGAGTGTGTGGCTGGGTGAGGGGCCCTCACCCAACCACACACTGTCCCCTCACTGAGGGGACAGCAGCTGTGCGTGGACTGCTGCTGTGGTTAGGCTGCCACAATCATGCAGATGACGTGCATGCTTCCTTGGGTCGTTTGCCATGTTACGCGATGTGATTGGGTGATGGAGCACCATCTACTTGTCTGTTTTGAGAAGGACCTGGCAAGGGCCGGTGCACGCTTTCATGGCTTGTTCCATTCTTTTGCTGTCCGCATGTGTAGTTGCTGAGCAGCCAAGACTGTAAATAACATTAATGCTCTGTGCGCGGATTTCAATGACCTTGAGAAAATGGGCTCGGTACACTTATCGCGATGGCTTCAAGAATGCAGCCTCTATGCGCTGGTCTCAAGGACGCAGCCATGTTCTAATTCCTCTGTGCATTAGAAAAAACCGCAGCCATGTTCTAATTCCTCTGTGCACTCAAATGAACGCAGCCATGTCCTAATTCCCCTTCACCACCCAATACGTGCCCTGTCCCTCATTGCTCTACATCCTTTCTGCCACACCAGTAAGGATGCGGTGGTCAAGCAAACTCTTGCGCTGCTCCTGAGCTGCCCCATGCCTTCAATTGTCGCTCAGGGCCGCTGTTCTCACTCCATCCACGGGTGTCTTCTTGTGCTTCCCCCATGCATGTTGCTGCTGTTGTATTCCCCTCCCTTCAGTGTTTGTTTCTGGCCACGGATGCCTTTCAAAGACACAAAGTGTGTGCTTGCAGCAGGGCACGGGCGATGGAGACAGCAAACCACTGCGCCGCTGCGTCTCCTTTGCGGTGCCCCAAAACAATGCGGATGATGACGACGACCAAGATGACAGTGATGGCGAAGGTGCTGGACATGCAAAGCCTTGCAGGCCGCTGGCCAGCAGGCACCGCAGCGAGCCATTGGGGCGCTCCAGCCGCCGCAGCCACCATCGCAGCCACTCCCATCGGCATCAGCATGAGGACCGCGGGGAGGATCTGGAGGGACACAGAGGCAGCAGGCGCCACAGGCGCGCACGCAGGTGTGCAGGCTGGCCGAAGGTATACTGGGTGGCCGCAGGCATACTGGGCGTGCAGGCTGGCCGTAGTCATACTGGGTGTACAGGTTGGCAGCAGGCGTACTGGGTGGCTGCAGTCATACTGGGTGTGCAGGCTGGCCGTAGACATACAGGTTTTAAGTCAATGAAGAGAATAGAGCCGGCTTCAAGAAAAAAACAATCATCATAATTGAAAAAAACTTTCAACCTTACAAGGCTGGCCAGGAAAACTCTGTAAGGGGCAGGCTTTGCATGCATTCATGGAGGGAGCAGGTGTGCACATAGGTGTCCAAGCTGGCTCAAGGTATTCTTAACATGGGCTTTGCATGCACATATGGAAGCAGCGGGCGCCCCTGGCCCACACATGTATGTCCAAGCTGGCCAAGACATTGTAAAGAAGGGCAGGCTTTGCATGTACTTATGGAAGCGGCGGGCGCCACTGGCCTACTCACAGATGTCCAAGCTGGCTATCACATTCCAAAAACTGGTCAGGATTTGAATGCCACTTTGGAGGTAGCAGGTGTCGCAATGTGAGGGGGGGTTTAGGCTGGCCACAAAATTCCTTCAATGGTTGGGCGTTGTTTGTGATCCTGGAGGTAGCAGGTGTCGCAGCTGAGTGAGGGGTTGTGCATGAGGATGCGCATGCGCAGGGTCTCACAGGCAGGCAGAAGCTTCCAGGCCTAGTTCTAGAGGGGAGCACTTGAGCAATGTGCATCTGTGGGGTTGGCAATTCCATGTGATCATGTATGCTGTTTACTTTGCGTTTTGGCAGAATGCAATACATATAGCGCATTTGTGTAAAACAATTGGCCAAACCTGTGCATTCGGTTGTCTTTTTGTGCGTGTATGTGAAGACGGAGGGAGAGTGAAGGGCGCAGTGCCTTTCTTCATGTGTGCAGTGCTGCGTTGGTGCATTTTATAAGGATCTGATATGTTCATGTATGTATGCATGTTCAGATCTAGACATCACGAGGAGCTCGGGGAGAAGCTGGGGTTTCACCGGCTGGGCTGATGGGGCTCCTACAGGCCTAGCATGTTTGAGCGCATGGCTTTGCCCTCCAGACCTCCACTAGCACGTTTCAATCTGGGCTTGTGCAATCTCAGTGGTCTGCTTGGGTAGCTTGACAACCTGCAAATACAAAGCTCACGTGCTAAAAAACATGGTATGTACTTGCTGTACACCCTGCTCACTCCAAGAGGCAGTGGAGCTTGACTAAGCTCACAGAGCTGTGGCCAAGGCTTCTAGGGCTGTGGTTAGGGCTTACGGAGTTGTGGCTAAGGCTCCTAGGGCTTTGGCCAGGGCTTGTAGAATTGTGCCTAAGGCTCCTAGGGCTGTGGCCAGGGCTTACAGAATTGTGCCTAAGGCTCCTTGGGTTGTGGCCAGGGCTCACAGAATTGCGGCTAAGTCTCACAGAGTTATGGCCAAGGCTCTTTGGTCTGTGGCTAGGACACACGGAGATGCGGGTGAGGCTTACAGAGTTGCTGCTGGCGCTCCAGAGGTATGGCTTGGGCTCGCTGGGTTGTGGCTAGGACTCACAGAGGTTGTATCTATAGGGCTCCTTTGCCTCTGGCCCCATGCCCCTAATGCTCTTGACTCCCGCTGTTGATGCTTCTGATCCCTTTTCCCATACACGATCCTTTTTCCCATCCACTTTTGCAAGGACAAAGTGCAACCATATTTCATCCGGTCGCAAAAGTGGTGTGGTCCCGCTGGTTCCTTTAAGGACTCCTTCCCACACCCATGCACACCCCCATGCATGCACCCAGAATGACATGCTCCATGGCCCCCTGGAACGGCCCTGTGGACACTCCCTTGCCGGCTAGCAAAAATAAATCATGCACACACACACACACACACACGCAAAGCAGGGCCAGCAACACTGGCTTTGACCAAGACCAGAGCCTGCTGCAAACAGAAGCAGAGCGCTGTAGCAGAGTCAGGGACGCATCAAATCGCAGCCGCAGCCGCAGCATTCCAAGGGACGGGAGTGACAATGCTAAAAGCGGCAGCCTGGATTTGAGCAAGCGCAGGACAAGCAGCGGGGGCAAGAAAGGGCGCATTTGGGGAGGCACGCAGGGCGACGTCCAGCCACAGCAGATGCTGCCCACCAAGACTGATCACCACACAAATACGGCGAGCACTGCTGCTGCTGCTGGCAATTTTAATCCTACTAAGCAACAGCCTGTGTCAACAGCTACAGCATCTGGCCATGAGGGTGGCAGAGAAGTTGAAGGAGAGGTCACATGCGGTACAGGAGAGGAGAGCGAAAGAGGGGAGAGCAATGACAGCAGCAACAGCGAAGAGGTGCGTGCGCGTTGAAATTGATTGGTCCCACAGGAAGTGATAGGTGGCAGTGGAGCTGTGCCAAGTGAAGCATGGTCTTGTGCAAGTGCTTAAGGACAAGGAACCAGAAAGTCGGTCTTGGGCAACATGTGTGTGTATGCTGGCTAGCACTCAAGTTGTCATTCTTGATCCCCAACTTGTGTAGGATGTGTCCAAGGCCGTGGCCAAGCTGCTCCGGAAAAGGTACCCCGCCCTTGCTTTACCCTTACTTCAGGTGAGGCGGGAACGCGCCATCCATAACTATAACGCACAATCCATAGTTATAACGCGTCAATAACTTGAATGCATCATCCATAGCTATAACGCGCCTATAACTTTAACGAATCATCCATTACTATAACGCATCTATAACTATATCGCATCATCCATAACTATAACACATCTATAACTATAACGCATCATCTCGGGTGAGGCGATAATGCACTCTCCTACAGCTGGATCTCGTGCAAGTCTGCCCCAAAAGGCTCCGCCTGTTGCTTGCACTTTCCTCAGATGAGCTTTTCAGGAAGCTGTGCCAAAGTTCTGAACATGCCAGCTGTGGTGGAGTTGAGCACAAACTAGCTGTACTCAGCATGGTGCCTTCTCTTCCGCTCATCTATGCTTCTCTATGCGCAATGCTCTATGCGTCTTTCTGCTCAGCATGGTGCCCCCTCCATTGCTCCTCTATGCTTCTTTTTGCTCAGCATGATGCCACCTCTCCATGGTGCCCCCTCCACTGCTCCTCTATGCTTCTTTCTGCTCAGCATGATGCCACCTCTCCATGGTGCCCCCTCCACCGCTCCTCTATGCTTCTGCTGCTCAGCATGGTGCCACCTCTCCATGGTGCCCCCTCCACCGCTCCTCTATGCTTCTGCTGCTCAGCATGGTGCCACCTCTCCATGGTGCCCCCTCCACCGCTCCTCTATGCTTCTGCTGCTCAGCATGATGCCACCTCTCCATCTCGCTGCTCTCACAGGTGCTGGAGAGCCGATGCAGGCCACAAGACCTGCTCCTGCTGGCAGCTGCTCCAGTGAAAACGCAGCAGCAGAGCCTGGACACAACTGTGCAGCGCGCGCTGAAGTCGCTGATGGTGTGTGTGTGTGTGTGTGTGTGTGTGTGTGTGTGCGCGCGCGCGTGCATGCGCGCGCCTATGCAGAAACTCCAGCCACTGACATTTCGCATTAGGTACCATGTCAGGGCAACAGAGAGCAGCAATGTGGTGACCTGGTTATGATGTGATCTGCAATGCCTTCATCATACAATGTTTTGTGCAGACAATTTTCTCACCACACTGGGCATAAGTGTGGTCAAGTGTAGAGCTCTTACGTGGCTTTCCTGAGTAACTTGTGCGATGAACTTGAGGTCTCTGCGCTCTTTGTGGCTGTCGTGCTTGGGTCGCCCATGCTTGTGAGGGTTTCAGATCTACACCTTCAGATCTTCGCATTCTCTGTGGCTGTCATGCATGAGTCGCCCATGCTTGTGTGTAGCTCGTGTGTGTCGCTCTATTGTGTGTGGGCTTCTGGTTGTGTTTCTGTGGCTGTCATGCATGAGTTGCCCATGCTTGTGTGTCGCTCGTGTGTGTCGCTCTATTGTGTGTAGGCTTCTGGTTGTGCTTCTGTGGCTGTCATGCATGAGTTGCCCATGCTTGTGTGTCGCTCGTGTGTGTCGCTCTATTGTGTGTAGGCTTCTGGTTGTGCTTCTGTGGCTGTCATGCTTTGGTCGCCCATGCTTGTGTGTCGCTCGTGTGTGTCGCTCTATTGTGTGTAGGCTTCTGGTTGTGTTTCTGTGGCTGTCATGCATGAGTTGCCCATGCTTGTGTGTCGCTCGTGTGTGTCGCTCTATTGTGTGTAGGCTTCTGGTTGTGTTTCTGTGGCTGTCATGCATGAGTTGCCCATGCTTGTGTGTCGCTCATGTGTGTCGCTCTATTGTGTGTAGGCTTCTGGTTGTGCTTCTGTGGCTGTCATGCTTTGGTCGCCCATGCTTGTGTGTCGCTCGTGTGTGTCGCTCTATTGTGTGTAGGCTTCTGGTTGTGTTTCTGTGGCTGTCATGCATGAGTTGCCCATGCTTGTGTGTCGCTCGTGTGTGTCGCTCTATTGTGTGTAGGCTTCTGGTTGTGTTTCTGTGGCTGTCATGCATGAGTTGCCCATGCTTGTGTGTCGCTCATGTGTGTCGCTCTATTGTGTGTAGGCTTCTGGTTGTGTTTCTGTGGCTGTCATGCATGAGTTGCCCATGCTTGTGTGTCGCTCATGTGTGTCGCTCTATTGTGTGTAGGCTTCTGGTTGTGCTTCTGTGGCTGTCATGCTTTGGTCGCCCATGCTTGTGTGTCGCTCCGGGCTGGCGTGCTTTGTTTGCTACTGTATCAAAGCTGGTCATGCAAGATGTGCATGCGTATTACAACCAGTGCTACTGAGGCGATTCTCTTCTTCCCCGCTGCCTCTGGGATGTTGTTGGTGTGTGTTTTCAGCACACAGGAGGAAGATGCCGCCTGTTTGTAAGGCAATTGCAACAATGCATGCAACAGTGATTGCATCAGGATGGCTCCCTTTAGAAAGTTAGGGGTTCCCAAAACTGCGCAGTGCGCTGTGGTTCCTGCGCCATCTCATGGGGTACGGGTTGTTGGTTTGGGCTGAACATGTGGCGATGTAGCTGCTTTGCGATGTTCTCATAATGCACGCGGCGAAATGGCAAGCCTGATTGCTTTATTTTTCAAACAAAATTGAATGCGTGCTGGTTGTGCAGGGGGAGAACTCCCTGCTGAGGTCCAGGGTGCGTGAACTGGAGACGCTTGCATGCAGCAGTAGCGCCAGCAGCAACAGCAGCAGCGCTCCTGGCCTCAACATGCTGCCGGCCACCAATAACCGGTTGTGGGCAAAGGTGAGGGTCCTCTACACAACTGTTCTTGATGGAGCAGGGTTTTGCAAGCTCATCATCCCTAAGCATGTGCAAGTTTTCATGCATTGCCCCCACTCTGCCAGAGGAAACCCAGGGCTTTTGCATTGCAAGCTAGGCGGATAAAAAGGCGCAAATCAGTCCACAAATTGCGAGGCCCCTCTGCTCACAAGATCAAGTGAAGGCTCTTCCAGCTGTGTATGCCCATTTCTGTGCAAGCGCAAGCGCTGAATTTGGCACACACACATGTGGATGCGCTTTCGCATGTGGTTGCTTGAAGCATGTGTATGGTCCAGATAAATGTAGATGCCATGCAAGGTTTGCCTTCCTGCAGATTGCAAGTATCCAAATGAGTATATGTATGCGTGTGGCTATGTCCTCATGCGCATGCAGGCCAGATCGCTGGGCCATAACCCTCCAGGACCAGCAGGCCCTCACTCCCTACCTGCCATTTTGACGCCTGATTCTGCACCTGGTGCTTCACCTCCGTCGGGCAAGCTTGTGCCCTTGCGCAAAAGGCACAGTGAGCTGCCGAGCGAGGTGCGCAGCGAATGTGTCAGGGGCATGCCTGCTGGGAATGAGCTGCTGCTTGGTTGCACTGGGCTACCTGAATGAGTGTCTACTCGTCCCCTACGTATTTCTGGTATGAGCCGCCTCAGTGTCTACTTGTCCCTTGATTGTCTGCTTGTCCCCTCCGTATGTATGGTATGAGCCGCCTCAGTGCCTGCTGGTCTCTTCAGTGTCTCTACTTGTCCCCTCAGTGCCTGCTGGTCCCTCCAGTGTCTCTACTTGTCCCCTCAGTGCCTGCTGGTCTCTTCAGTGTCTCTACTTGTCCCCTCAGTGCCTGCTGGTCTCTTCAGTGTCTCTACTTGTCCCCTCAGTGCCTGCTGGTCTCTTCAGTGTCTCTACTTGTCCCCTCAGTGCCTGCTGGTCTCTTCAGCGTCCTCACTTGTCCCCTCAGTGCCTGCTGGTCTCTCCAGTGTCTCTACTTGCCCCCTCAGTGCCTGCTTGTCCCCTCATTATGCATGGTTTGAGCCGCCTCAGTGCCTGCTGGTCTCTTCAGTGTCTCTACTTGTCCCCTCAGTGCCTGCTGGTCTCTCCAGTGTCTCTACTTGCCCCCTCAGTGCCTGCTTGTCCCCTCATTATGCATGGTTTGAGCCGCCTCAGTGCCTGCTGGTCTCTTCAGTGTCTCTACTTGTCCCCTCAGTGCCTGCTGGTCTCTTCAGTGTCTCTACTTGTCCCCTCAGTGCCTGCTGGTCCCTCCAGTGTCCTTACTTGTCCCCTCAGTGCCTGCTGGTCCCTCCAGTGTCTCTACTTGTCCCCTCAGTGCCTGCTGGTCTCTTCAGTGTCTCTACTTGTCCCCTCAGTGCCTGCTGGTCTCTCCAGTGTCTCTACTTGCCCCCTCAGTGCCTGCTTGTCCCCTCATTATGCATGGTTTGAGCCGCCTCAGTGCCTGCTGGTCTCTTCAGTGTCTCTACTTGTCCCCTCAGTGCCCGCTGGTCTCTTCAGTGTCTCTACTTGTCCCCTCAGTGCCTGCTGGTCTCTCCAGTGTCTCTACTTGCCCCCTCAGTGCCTGCTTGTCCCCTCATTATGCATGGTTTGAGCCGCCTCAGTGCCTGCTGGTCTCTTCAGTGTCTCTACTTGTCCCCTCAGTGCCTGCTGGTCTCTTCAGTGTCTCTACTTGTCCCCTCAGTGCCTGCTGGTCTCTCCAGTGTCTCTACTTGCCCCCTCAGTGCCTGCAGTCCTAGTTTGGGGCACAAGCACAAAAATTCGAACCAGCATTAGCCCGGACTTTATGGTCTCATACAAGTTGATCACGCTTGTTCAAGCATCTGATCACCTCTGCCTTGAATCGCCCCACGAGTGTGAGCCAGCCATGGCAGCGCAGTGGTGCGGCTGTGAGCAAAAATGGGCAGCGCTGCCTCAATAACTCCAGTCCATAATGCCCATGATCACCTCTGCCTTGAATCGCCCCGCGAGCGTGAGCCAGCCCTGGCAGTGCTGGCGGCAGTGGTGCGGCTGTGAGCAAACGTGGACAGCTGCAGCCTCGGCGAGTATTTCAGGCCATAATGTCCATGATCACCTCTGCCTTGCATCGCCCCACAGGTGTGGGTCGGCCCTAGCAGCGCTGGCAGCAGTGGTGCGGCTACAAGCAGCGTGGGCAGCCGCGAGCACTCCAGCGAGGCCTTCTCAGAGCTCACGCTGCGGCCGTTGCAGCTCAAGTGCGTGGGATCAGTGAAGCTGGGTCCATATTGGAGTTAGGGTGATGTTTTTAGCAGGAGAATGCCTTCTCAGAGCTCACGCTGCGGCCGTTGCAGCTCAAGTGCGTGGGATCAGTGAAGCTGGGTCCATATTGGAGTTAGGGTGATGTTTTTAGCAGGAGAATGCCTTCTCAGAGCACTTGCTGCAGCCGGTGCAGTTCAAGTGCGTGGGATCAGTGAAGCTGGGTCCATATTGGAGTTAGGGTGATGTTTTTAGCAGGAGAATGCCTTCTCAAAGCACTTGCTGCAGCCGGTGCAGTTCAAGTGCGTGGGATCAGTGAAGCTGGGTCCATGTCGGAGTTTGGATGATGTTTTTAGTAGGAAAATGCCTTCTCAAAGCACTCACTGCAGCCGGTGCAGCTCAAGTGTGTGGGAACAAGGAGCTTTTCTTTGGAGTGGCAATGGTGCTGGTTAAAAAATGCCATTTCGGAGCTCACATGGCGGCACGTGCAGCTCAGGTGTGTTGGGGGAGGACACCGGCTAGGAAAGGAAAGGGTCACATAGCACTGTACCTGGACCACAATTACAAGGGTCACATCGGACCACAATCACAGGGGTCCTGGAAGACCACACAACACCAAACCACAAGGGACCTGGACCACAACTACAAGGGTCACATAGCTCTGTACCTGGACCACAATGGGAAGCACAGGAATCAGCACATCTGTCATTTGTGGATACAAGGGGCTGGTGTGCGCACAATGGGAAGCACAGGAATCAGCATGTCTATCATACGTGGATACAAGTGACTGACATGTGCATGCATGCACAAATAGGTTGCTGCATTGAAACATGTGATGGCAAGAGTGCGTATGGCCATGCGTCGCTTGTGTGGCTTTGCCTTGGCTTCCAAAGTACTGTGCAAGACGGCCGTGCACACGAAATACAACAACACCTTTAGGCAGGGTGTCAGACTGCATGAGCCCCGAGATTTGAAGTCAAGTGCTTGGCTGGATACCTTCCACCCTGGATGCAAAATCGGCATAGGACCCATGCACGAAGCACCATGCACACCATCTGCCCTATACATAGCCTGTGGGACAAAGTTGAATCCTTTGCAGCAAGTGTCCATGCTCCAAAATAGGTGCTGCGAAACGGCTGGGCCCTCACAATCCCTTTTCATGACCGCTTTTTTTAATGCTGACTGTCGTGTAAAACCTTTGACCAAGTGTCTCTTCCAAGCGCACCGCGTACTCAGAATGCTCATCACCGCGCATAAATATCGTTTTGTGCCCTGCGCGGTGACTGCGCGCATGGAAAATAAATATTCATTTTGAGGGTGCGCGGTCGTGCTTGGTTGTGGAAATAAACCTTTTGCGGTTTGAAGTATGAGTGGATGACGATGCCCTGGACCTGCCCGGCCTTCCCCTCAGCTGCAGCCTTCCCCTCGCAGCCTCTGCAGCACTACCCTTCACAGCAGCAACAACAAGGGCACAAGCAAGCAGGGCAACAGATGGAGAGGAATGGGAGCATGCTCGCAGGGGAGGGGAGCGGCACTACGGTCAAATGAGTTTGTTTGAATGGAAGGCGTTTGAGCAGGGCCTGGGAGGAAGGGAATGAGTAGTGCATGAGCATGACGTTAGAACCGAGTTGGTTCAATATGTAGAGTAGAATGCCTCAAACAGACCTTAACTTGCCTCCAAGTTGGTGCTCAACTTGCATGGAACCTCTAAACTGATGCTTATTGTGTCTTTCAGGGGCATGCAGGGGCTTCAGAGGCATACAAGGCCCTGCGTGGTTTATGCATAGCTGTGAAAATAATTAATTCCAGGGTGCGCTGTTGATGTGTGGTTGCAAAACTAATTATTTTTTGGGGGGTGCGGGATGAGTCCAATCGGGTACAGTAATTAAATGATTTTTATGTTGAAAATTTCCAGGATTGCTTACAAGTGTGTCAATGCTTCCTACGGACCTCTGCTCACAGGCGCTCTGCACGCAACTCTGTTTACACCGCTTCAACACGCTCCTTCAACTCCCGCTCCAGCTCCCTTTCCCGCTCTCAGTCACTGTACTCCAACCGCTCCCTGTACAATCGCTGGTCATCCTCCGTGCGCTCATCTGTGCGCTCATCCATGCGGTCGCGCTCCTCTGTGCGCTCCCGCGCAACCACCTCAGACTCCAAACAGGCAAGTGTGGCATGTGTACTGCGATGGCAGTTTTATTAGTTGCTCATCTGTGTGCTCCCCCGTACAGTCGCGCTCCTCTGCACGCTCCTGGGCAACCACCTCAGACAGGTCTGGTAGGTCAGTGTGGCATGCGCCTGCTCATTGGTGCCATTGGACGTGTTCTTACCTAATGTGCACGCTTCTACATAGTACACAAACAGCACCCAATTAAGGAAAGTCTGGCATCGGTGTATTAGTGGATGGAATAAACAATGGGACATATATACATTTCAGATGCCAGCGTGGAGCAGCACTCACACACACAAACACACAAATACACACACACCTGTTCAAATCCCCAAAAAGCTCGAACTACATGGTATACTGAGAGAAAGAATGATCAAACCCAGCTGATTCAGCTGCCAGCTTGTTCCTGAGGTTCTTGCCGGATGTGCTGCCTCTGTTGCACACGCCCCAGCCCCCCCCCAAGACCACAAGCAAAAGTGAGAAAATGTGTGCAAGTGCGCGCGCGCTTGCATTATGTGCTCAGTGTCCAGCAGAGCTTTGTGCAACACACCATGAATGGCTGCAGAGCCTTGTTTATTTTTGCATTGCTCAGCGTGGGTCAGGAAGATGAGGAGCACCATGGCCCGGGCCTTACATGGCATATGTTGGGCAGCACAGGAGAGGCTGCACAGCTGTTGTATGCATTGCTCAGCGCGGGTCAGGAGGATGAGGAACACCATGGGCCGTGCTTTGCATGGCATATGTTGGGCAGCACAGAAGCTATTGCACAACTTTTGTATGCATTGCTCTGCGTGGCACAGGAGGATGAGGAGCACCATGGGCTGTGCTTTGCATGGCATATGTTGGGCAGCACAGAAGCTATTGCACAACTTTTGTATGCATTGCTCTGCGTGGCACAGGAGGATGAGGAGCACCATGGGCCGTGCTTTGCATGGCATATTGAGCAGCACAGAAGCTACTGCATAACTTTTGTATGCATTGCTCTGCGTGGCACAGGAGGATGAGGAGCACCATGGGCTGTGCTTTGCATGGCATATGTTGGGCAGCACAGAAGCTATTGCACGACTTTTGTATGCATTGCTCTGCGTGGCACAGGAGGATGAGGAGCACCATGGGCCGTGCTTTGCATGGCATATTGCAGCACATAAGCTACTGCATAACTTTTGTATGCATTGCTCTGCGTGGCACAGGAGGATGAGGAGCACCATGGGCCGTGCTTTGCATGGCATATTGCAGCACAGAAGCTACTGCATAACTTTTGTATGCATTGCTCTGCGTGGCACAGGAGGATGAGGAGCACCATGGGCCGTGCTTTGCATGGCATATTGAGCAGCACAGAAGCTACTGCACAACTTTTGTATGCATTGCTCTGCGTGGCACAGGAGGATGAGGAGCACCATGGGCTGTGCTTTGCATGGCATATGTTGGGCAGCACAGAAGCTACTGCACAGCTGTTGTATGCATTGCTCAGCGCGGGTCAGGAGGATGAGGAGCACCATGGGCCGTGCTTTGCATGGCACATGTTGGGCAGCACAGAAGCTACTGCACAGCTGTTGTATGCATTGCTTGGCATGGCACAGGAGGATGAGGAGCACCATGGGCCGTGCTTTGCATGGCATATTGAGCAGCACAGAAGCCACTGCACAGCTGTTGTATGCGTTGCTTGGCATGGCACAGGAGGATGAGGAGCACCATGGGCCGGACCTGGAGCGGATGGGTCATGATGAGATCGCAGCCGTTGCTGCAGCATCACTTAGGGCCCGAGGGTCCGTTCCTTCTGAGGGCTTGGACCAGAGTCCCAGTAGGACAGATGAATGCTGGATTGAGGACAGCAGGTCGCCCAAGGGGGTGCCAAAGCACCCAGCAGCGAGGCGAGGCGACGGCGTGGAGGGCGCTGAGGTCAGAGAGCACCATCGCCTTTCCCAGGGTGGTACTGGTGGCGGCTGGGTCCCCAGGAGTGAGATGACACCTTATGGCCTGCAGGTATGTTTTGATGCAAATGAGGTTAGGGTACACATGAGGGATCACACCCCACAGCAAACTGGCCCACAGCTTACATCTGCTCACACTCTAAACCGCGCCGAATAAGTCATGTGAACCCTCGTAACAGCGCCTGTTGTTGAAAGTGTGTCTAAAGGCTTCCATCTTGTTTCCATTTTTGGTGTTCATCCATGCCACACCATTCTGGTAGGAGGTTGTCACTTTTGGCAATCCGGAAGGCAAGAGGTTTTCTTTTATCCTAGCATATGCGTCAGAATCTGAGATCTGAATGCAGCTAGTGCTTTTCAGCCAGGGAGCCAGTTGCCAGAATGACTGCAAAACAAGTGGTGGGTGTCCTTGAGGTCTCAGACAATGGGGCTAGGCAGCATTGCTCTAGGGTTTTTGCAGGGTGGTATCAAAAAACAAATAAATTGATCAATACGTTCTGGAGAGTATGGAGCTGCCTCTTTAATGGAGATTAGGATTGTTTGGCTACCTTTGAATTGCACATTGCTTGATGTTGGTGTTCACATCACCACACCATGATTGTATTGTAAACATTTAAGTGAGGACCAGCTAAGACCAGGTGTGAGAACGAAGCTACAGGCTATCCCTACCGTTGATTGCCAAGTGGGGGCTTTAGACCATGTGTGACACGACCCAGACCAACCGGGCCTCCAAAAAAGGCAGTCACCCCACCCCCCTTTTAAATTGCAGACTGATGGAAGGGCTGGACTCTTGTCAGGTGTTAAACCGTTGTGATTCTTTGGAGGTTGCTGGACTTTAGGCCTGCATTAGGAACCTCCACATACCCTCCCCTGGCCACTTGCTACATGACACAGCCACGGCTGCTGCATGACACAGCCGTCGAGTGCCATCTGCAATTGCTCAAAAATGAAACAAGAAGCTACCAAGCAGCACATTTATACCTGCCCACCTCGCACGAATGCGGGACCACGTTCCCCAGAACCTTTCAAGAAGAGTCATGCCAACTTTAGAACCTTGCTGCAAAACTGCACTGAAAGTGTGGCAGGGGGGCAGAGCGGAAGCTCTGGTAGAATAAGGAGATGTGCCCCCCCAAAATGCCTGATTGGGGCCTCCCTTGTTTCACAGCCTGCTCGTGCAAAAGGATGCATGGTGATTTGTTCAGGCGACTAGAGTGCATGGCCTTTTGTGCGCATACTGCGCTTTGAGGCCTGACAGGGTTGAGCCTACTGGCAATACTGGGGTATGTTTGGCCTTAGCAATTTAACTGATGACAAAGCACTTCTGGATGTGATTCTGGATGAGATCCTAGCTTCAGTAGAGGCAGTGTGTGCCTGTATCAGCGACAGCAGCATTCATGCATTCCACTCTTAAGCACACCAAGATCCAGCACGTGCTCTCGCGTCTACTGGTGATTAGGACAGCTCGAGGCAGCTACGGCCAGCTAATTTGGTCAAGAGACTTGCACCAAGAGCCACTCATGGCTAACCACTGGAAGGTCTGGGTATTACCTTCCTCTGGTAGTTAAGTGCCTTCCTTCCGCTTTTTTCCATAACTTTAAATGCCACAATTCAGATAGCATAGTGCCCTCCTCTGTTTTTGGCGAAGCCCCAGTCGTGGGGCTTAAGCCCCTAGGTTTGCCGGCTTCCGGTAAAGTTCACACCTGGCTGCCCTGGCCCACACAGCGCACCCCCAGCCCTGGAATTTTGGCTAGCCTCCCAAACATAGAGTTTAGACAGCCCTGCAGGGTCAGGGGGGCGTTGGAGGCAGTGGCTGGTGCTGTTGAAACATTTGCAACGAGTTTTGCAGGCAGTTCTTGGCCTCAGCCAGCCAGCCCACCATCCGCCCTGAAACTACTGTAGCGACGCTAATGTATTACGACGCTGATTTATTAGGAGGTCCCAAAATAATTTCATTTATTATTTTGCGAGCTTTAAGGGTTTACAAGGTCAGCAAAAAAAAAATTTGCAAACTTCTGTGTTTTCGCGTCTCATGCACTGGCTCTTAGTATATCTTCATCCTCCATCTCTTCATCTGTGGACTCTGCAGTATCCTGAGACACCTCCATCGGCTCACTCAACCCTGCCCGCCCACGCCCCTTGCCCCTGTCCCTGCCCCTGGCTTGGTGCAGCCCCAGCCAAGCTTGGTCCAGCAGCTTGCTCCCTTGTGCCTGAGCCCCTTTCCCTGCCCCTGCCCCCCCTTCCTCGGCTGGGAGCTGTCGCTATGGGGTCCATAAACTCCTCCATGCCTGCAGTGGCTGCAATGGCTGCAAGCTCCTCCATGCCTGCTTTCCCTGCCTGCACTGCTTCCCCCACGCTCCCTGACGCTGCCTTGGCTGCCACATCCTCCATGCTGTGCAGCTCCAGCTCCTTATCCCTCTCCCTCTCCCAGAGGCTGCATTTCGGAGCCTTATAAGTATAAACCTGTATCCTTTACAAGGCCTTAAAAAGATAATTCTCAAAGACGCTTCATATTGCGAGGGACCCCAATAATTATTTGATAGATTGCAAAACCCCGAGCATCGCTATGGTAAGCATGCTTGCCAAGCAATATTTGTTACCAGCTCTGTCAAGTTTTGGTGGCCTGGGGTGCAGCAAGCAAAGCTCAGGAGCAAAGATTCCACAAATTTTTGGTTGCGACTTTCCCAGCCTGGCCACCTCAGGCCCCCGCACCAGTTCTGGTCGACACAAACTTCATCAGCATACTTTTGTGGATGCCCTCGCTGGGTCCAGGGTCTGGGGGTGGCCTCTGCCAGGCGCCTTGCAGTCCACCTGCGGACCATTCCAGTGCATGCATGGACAAGGCATGGTCTGCTGCATGAATATCCTGTTGTTGCCCCAGGCACTGCTATTGAATCTCTGTGTCAAGGAGGGCCGGCTTTGTTAATGTTTCAGCTTTGTTTGCGATTTACCCACCTGTCCATCATTTTAATTGCCGCCAATGAAACCCAGCCTTGACAATGGCTTCCTTTTGCCACTGCTTGCTTTGCTCACAGGCGCTGCATGAGCGTTTGTCCTCAGCCAGCGGCAGCAACTGCAATGACAATGGCACCGCGGGCTCCACTCGCAGCAGCAGGCAGCAGCACTCTGATATCCAGGAGGCTGGGAGCGCTGCAGCAGCAACTGATGTGCGCGGTGAGAGAGCTCATGCAGCATCTTACTTTTATCATGCAATACTTGTTGCAATATCCGACGCGCGTGTTGAGAGAACTCATTCAGCGGCTTACTTTTATCATGCAAAAACTGTTGCAAGATCTGATGTACGCGGTGAGAAAGCTCATTCAGCAGCTGCTGGTGTATGCAGAAAGAGAGCCGCAGCCTGTGGTGTTCATATTGCGTGTGGTGGGTATGGTAATGTGGGTGAAGCTTTGCATTTTGTGGATAGCACTTTGTGCTTCCTTGGTTTTCCGCGGTTTGACTGCAAACTTATGCACATCTACACTGCACTTCACCGTGATAATGCCTTCCAAAGGCACCTCATACACACTATAGGCTGCACCACTTCAAAGGCATCCCTGGAAAAAATTGTTTTTTAATGGCTTTGCAGTTATGGTGGTGTGGCAGGTGCAATGGGGAGAGGGTGCTCACATGAACTATGAGATGAATGCCATTACGAGGGATGAATTATGAGATGAATACCATTATGAGGCATGAATTATGAGAACAATGCCATTACGAGGCATGAACTATGAGATCAATGCCATTACGAGGCATGAATTATGAGATCAATGCCATAACAAGGCATGAATTTTGAGATCAATGCCATAACAAGGCATGAATTTTGAGATCAATGCCATAACAAGGCATGAATTTTGAGATCAATGCCATTACGAGGCATAAATAATGAGATGCCATTACAAGGCATGAATTATGGGATCAATACCATAACAAGGCTTCCAGCGGTAAGAAGAGGCTCAAACTGGCCATCTATGGCCAGCGCTTGCTTCAACTCTCGGAGTTTTCAGGATGAAGCTCTGTTATTTCTCCAGGGGTCCCCACACGCATTCATTTGAGGGCTTGCTGCTGCCATACACACTCACAATGCACAGAAAAGGTATACAACCTCCAGAGCTCTCTAGCTGCAAAATGATGCAGGGGGATGAAGCGCCTTATCAGCACCTATGCCTTCTTTCTTGTGGCTGCCAGCACCTTTTGTGCTGCAACCGCAGACGCTTACTGTTGCAACCTGCCTGTTCAGATGGGAACCCTGCAGATTTCGTGCCATCGTGCGTGTTTTTTTGCTGGACTTTGAACAAACACAAACACCTTCACTTTTTGAAAAGACATTTGTTGAACTTAGTCAGGTAACAAAAAGGCAGCATGGGCCAGGGCTCAGATGCATGAAGGGGGAGACGTCCTAATCAAGCCCTGTCATGGAGAAGATAATGGCATGATCCACCTCAGTCAAGGAGGATTCAAAAACAAAGTTCAGTAATCTTGTTGAGCACCTGCTGCGCATGACATCCTGCTTTGCTATGCTTCCGCTGGTGTACGCACTTGCAGGCGCGCAAGAAATAGAGGAGGAAACAGCTCATGAAGGGCAGAGCCTGCAGCTGTCCCACCTCCTCCAGCAACATCAGCCACAGCAGCAAGGAGCTTGCAAAGAGCAGCAGACAGTGCGTGATCGTGGGCAGGTAGCAAAACAGCCGCCGCACTCTGCGCAAGGCATTGATAGGCTGCCGCAGTGCTGTGCTGTTCAATGATGACACATTTCTCAAACATTAAAGCCAAGTGCTTCCTGATAGGATTTCCCTATCGAATTCATCCCTGACTTATTTCCCGTGATTTTCATTTCGCGCACTTGTACATGTACTTCGTCTGTAAATAGGCCTCAAGACAAAGAAATTATTGCATGTTTGAGTGAAAAATGTTTTTGAATTCAGTCACAAGACAAATTCTGGCGCCTGCACAGTCGTTCTTTGCTTTGATCCTCTTATTTTTTTTTGCTTGGGCTAAATGAATTTTTCTTCATGCGCCCAGATGCACCCTAATTTATTTCTTTCTTCTTGATTGCTTGGGCTAAATGAAATTTTCTTTACGCGCCCAGATGCACCCTAATTTATTTCTATTCTTCTTGGTTGCTTCAACAACAATTGCATTGTATTTCTGTGGTGTTTCATGTTTTGTCTAGCAGCTGCAAAAAAGAAAAAGAGACAACGCAAGTCAAATGGCCACATGCATGAAGGTTTCCTAAATTATATTCAAAGGGTTTCACTACCTACGTAGGATTTCTTTTCTTTTCTTTTCTTTTTTTTTCTTATATTCAAAGGGAGTCCTTCAGCCAGACTGTGCGGCTGATTGGCCTGTGACTGGTCCACGCCAGCCAACAGCAAACCAAATAGCTCAGATATAAAGAAGCAAAGCTTGCTGTTGTGCTGCAAGTGGAACATTCAAATACAACTCGGACGCTAACTTTTTGTTGCATGAAAGGCTGAGCAAAAGAAGAGGCACCAGAGAAAAAGAAAATGCGTTGTAAGGATAGTTTCCTGACTAGCAAGCTAGCTAGGGCCGAGGCATCATGTTAGTGTGTCCTCTTCACCAAGAGAAACAAAATAAAGAAGTCAATGGGGATCAGGAGGGCTACTAGCAGCAGCCCGTGCCTGATTTTGGCGATGATTTACAGATTTAAAGATTTAAAGGAGAGACCTTCAGCCAGACTGTTCGGCTGATCGGCCTGTGACTGGTCCTCGCCAGCCAACATAATATCCATGTGAAAAAGCTTGGTCCAACTAAAGAGGAGGTTCATCATAGAAGAAAGACAGCTGTAATGTCAGAGCCATGCAACAAGTTCTTGAGGTTTCAATGTGCGGGGTTTTGGCGATGAAGGTTGAGAGAAGTTTTCCCAGAGCGCTCCTGGTGCTGACAAGTGAAGTGGAGCTCCTATATTAAGAAAAGGTTCAGAAGGGCATAGGTTACCTAGCTGTACCTGCCTGCAAGGGCAGCTTAAACAAAGGTGCCAATGCCAGAAGATAAAACTCAGTCACGGGATTTCAGGCATGCTGGAATTTCCAGTGGGAAAAAAAAAACAAAAGAAAAGCTATGTAGCCAGTGGACGCTCCACACATCAATTTTGAAAAAGGAGCCTTTGGCATGCTGGCGCAAACATGGCCAATCCTAGGACACCAGCCTGGTTCATGAAGTCTCTTTCTTTTCTTTCTTTTCTTTCATGAAGTCTCGAAGACGTGATGCACTGTTTGGGGGTGCAGTCCTTAGCATGTGCTGGAACTGGGTGCACAGATTTATCAGATCCTGAGAGGGGCAATCCAGGATAATGTGCTCTTTGTCTTGAACAGTGTGCCCATCATATTTGTTGCAGATCTAAGCTCGTATGGGCACATATTTCCATGATGATAGGGTTTCCACTCGAAGTTTGTAACTGGAGAGGCGTATGCATGAGATATAGCATACTGATTTATCAGGAATACCTTGTTATAGGTAAAGAGGTAGCAACGGCTTTTTGTTCCGTTTCCTTTCGTTCCAACAGCCTGGTACAGAGCCCAGTGGTTTGACGAAGCGCGTGCGGTATGCCCTCATGATCTTACTGGAAATATGAGCCTCTTGTGGGGTCAGATTGTCCAGTTTTTTCCAAGCATGGGTGATATGCTCGTGAAGAACACCCTCCAAGTCGTTCATGTAGATCTTGGTTCTGGTGCGCGTCAGCGGGTCCTAACTTGGTCATTTTGGGGGGCTAATGGTATAAGTCAGGAGATATCCGGTGTGAGCACGTATGGAATGCGCAGGAAGCCTTAAGGATAGGGTGCAAGTCCCCCTGTTCCGCAATGTAGAGTAGAAAGTGCCAAAGTGGCATCGGGCCACCGGTCATGGCTTGGTCCTTATGGCCTAGCGCAACCGTCTCATTGCAGGGGGGGGCTGTCACAGGAAACTTTTCTGAGTCTCTCCGGCCTTGCCCCATCCAACATTTTTAATGCAGTTTTGCTCTATGATTAAAGACGCGACATTGCAAAAAAAAGGTCTTGACAAATCGGCTTGCCAAGCCAGTGGTGTGTGTGCTAGAGTGCTCAAGTACTGCTCCCTGGCAGGGAAAAGGGGGCAATGTTATGAAAAATGAGGATTTCCAACCTACCCCATTTTGTCAAATTTACTTGCTAAGGCATGTAGGAGTGATATAGAAGACGCTATTGCAAAGAAATGGGGACAATTAGAGGTCTGGCTGGGTCAGGGTGGGCGAGGACGACTGGGGGGGTAGGTGCAGATCTGAGCCCTCATCTCTATTTTCACTCAGGGAGCACTTCCCAGAAGCTTTTTCATATTTTCTTTATCCAACATCTTTTTATCTTTCAGGCCTGATTCAAAACTTGGGACCAAAACTCCGAGATTCTCCATTTTCCTGGCCAAACTTTGACCGGGCTTAGTTTGGACCCCGACTCTGGCACCAACATAAATAAGAGCGCTAACAATGTTTCTAATGCTCTACTTTTCATCCTGGTACCAGATTTGGGCACACATTTATGGCAGTGTAAAGTTGCACACATGAGTTTGGACCCTGTGGGTGCAAACAGCTGCTGCAAATTGTTAGGCATTAGGCGCGTCATTTGAGGCTGTTAGAAGCTGGTAAGTTCAACTGCTTCTCTTATTAGCAAGGTTCCTAGAAACAAAAATAGCAAGAGATTCAGGTGCAAAGTTCAAAGTTAGCAAGGGAAAGAAAGGAAAGGGTTACATAGCCGTACCTGCCTACAAGGGCAGTTTAGCTGAAGCTAAAAAGGTGGCTGTAACCAAACCAGTTCGATCTAAAGGATTAGTGTAAAACACATAAAACACAGTCACAGTATTTCAGGCATGCTGACACAAACAAACAAAGTTAGCAAGAAAAAGAGGCTCCTATCGTTTTGATGAGGCTCCTTGAAAAAGCCATGACTCTTAGATAATGGTTTTCCTCATCCCTGAAATCCTAGCGCCAGTAGCCAGCGAGGTGAGCTCCTTAGGCCATTGGCAAACCCATGAACTTGTCCGCATGAGCACCGATTGCACAAAGAGAAAGACCCATACTCTAAAGCCGCAAATCTCACATTTAAAGTGAGCTTGCTAACCCAGGACGACTGGCATTCTGCTCAACATGTTGAGGCAAAATCAGATGCAAGTGCCGCGGCAATTGGACGGGGGTACGCACGTGATGGTCAAAAGGAAAAGCAAAGAGTGCTTGACATGTTGCCAATTTGTTACTTGTTCCCCACAGGTTTACTCCCTCTACATCTCTCCATACACCTTGCAACTTGTGCCTCAAATCATCGGTGAAATCATGCATGAAGATAGGAGTGCCCTGCTTAAACCGATAAGACTGCAATGGCACATGCCCACGTTCTAAGAACAGCCCAGCTTGTGGCACGTTTCGCACCTAATGTGCCCTTCAAGGAACTCATGTAACACACTTGCAATTCACTTTTAAATTCCGTGTCTTTCTTTATATACTCAGTGCCCCACACCTGATTTGCATACATGCCAGCTGGGACCAAACAGATAACTAGGATAATGCATAACAACAAAAGAACGTCTGCTTCACCTAAACACTCCCCCTAGCACTGCTAGCAGATATTTTTATCCTGGTGCATTCAGAGAATTAATCAGAATTGCTCCAGCAAAACTTACATAGTGCCATGCATCAATAGAATTCATGCGCATCATAACTGCTGCTCAAAACCAGAAACTCAGGCAAGAAGAGCAATTCACTGCCATACAGCATGCATAACAGTGAGATAATTTTGCTGTGGTGAGCAGCAGTTAGTTATAACATGCATACTGTCCATGAAAGATCCAGATGTTTTGCTCACAAAACTAACGCTCGGGCAGAATTAATGCTCAGTTTGCTGCTCATGATGCTCCAGGGAAAGTGCAAAACTTCTGCGCACAACTAGATGCTCAGATAATTGATGTTTACTTGCTGCTGCTCAGCCAAATAATGCTTGCCATCAGTTCCCAGCATCCTTCATAACCAACACTCAGCGCATTCATGCGAGCAGCTACCCTTGTCGGACCCACTTGGGCACTGACATAAAAAATATCGGGCGGAACCAGCCCCTACAGATCCATAAATACCTTGTTAGTCTGCCCAGGTCAGCTTACTAAGCTGTAGTACTCCGCAACTTTGCACTGCTACTTAGCCCCTCCATGAAAGTGACATTCGCTAAGAGGCTTACCTGAATTCAGGGAGAATGGGGAAATTTGTGTTCAAGTGTGAACCTCCCTAGAATGAAGCCTGGTGGTCAGAGGGCATTGTGCAAAGAGTAAGGGGGGTGGTCATTTGCGCTGCTGTCCACTAGCCATTGTGCTGTTGCGTGCTGCTAAAAGCTGAGCCTGCAGTTTGTGGGCGTCCATCTTTGCCCCTGCCCCCTTTGCTGCTGCGTCCAATTGGATGCGTCTCTGTCTATGTGCTCTGCTAATAGCATGGGCTGCCACTCGTTCAAGGTCCTACTAATGGTACCGCTAGCTACTGCGCAGCATGTTGAAAGTGGGTACACCAGGATACCCATGCTGCCCAAGGCCTGTCTTCTGTCTCAATGGCCCCCACGCGCAGGGAAGACCATCTGCTCTCAAAGCTGCTGCTTCCTCGTGCAGCTGCTATGATATGTAGAATTACAAAGCAAGCATACGCCAAGTTTCAGTAAACTTGGGTGAAGTAGTGCTACCAGCTAGCTGTTCAAGCATAGTTGTCCAAATAAATATGACTAGTGATGTTTGACATGTGCCCACAAGATTTTTTGCTGCACCTCAGCAAAGTCAGCCAGTCATTCGAAAAACAGTTGTAGCGTGAAGAGGGGGCAGATTGCTGTACTCACCACCAGTCCTCACTCCTCTCCGCGCTACGAGCATTTGATCATTTGACAGATGCCGGTCTTACTCCTTACACGCTTGTGAATTTAATAAAAGGCAAAGGTTCACAGAAAACTCTGGGGAAGAGTTCAACAAATTGCTAACTAACATGCAAGTGCACGTTGCATTCTCCCCCCCCCAAGGTGAAACCTAATAAAAGAACAACAGGTAAAACAAGACAAAGAGAAAAAGAACTGGGCTAGGACAAAGATAGTCAGTCAAGTAGTGTTCCCAAGAGTGCTAGTTGACAGTTGGCTTAAGGAAGTAGTTGGCATCAGGAAGCAGATCGAGACAGGCAGGCAACCGAAGCTAAGTCACACGCGAGCGAGGCGATCTCCTAAGAGGCGGTCGATCTTGGACTGGCTGGCTGGGTTGTCCGGTTGTCAGGGCTGGGGCGGGCTGGGACGGGCTGGGACTAGGTGAAGCTGGATGAGAGAGGACTTCTTGCCAGTATTTGTGAATCTCTTGGGGAACGTCTTGCATGACGTTTTGAGCGGGTTCGTCTGTGGACTCATGCAAAGGATAGCCTGCCCACTTGATGCGGTACCGAGCGGTATGTGCGTGGGACCTGGCAGATGAGGGAAAATGTTTGAGGATTTTTTCAACCATGAAATATGCTTGATCATTGTCCACAAAGATGGGTGGCGGGTTGGGTTGTACCCTGTTAGGGAATTTTTCAGAGTGGAAGTGTGCAGGTTTGAGGAGGCTGATATGGAAAACGTCATGGCACTTCATGGTGGGAGGAAGGTGAAGGCGGTATGTAACTGGTGACAGAACTTCAGCGATTTGAAAAGGTCCTATGTATTTGGGGTGGAGTTTTGGTGTGGAGGATTCATGGACTCGCATGTTGAGGTGTTTGGTTGATAAAAGTGCATAATCGCCGGTGTTGAAAGCTGCATCTGTGCGCTCTTGATTTGCATGGCGCTGTTGGCGTTGTTGTGCGAGAGATAGCGAGTGTTTGGCGCGGGCAAGATGTTTACGGAATCTGTTAATGAGGTCATAGGCAGGCGGGTGGTCAGTTTGGTGGGGTGAAAGTTGGTCTAAGGCAAGTGAGAGTGGAGTATGAGGGTGTCGCCCGTTTGTAAGGAAGAACGGTGTGAATCCAGTGCTGGCTTGTATGCTGTTGTTGTATGCAAATTCAGCTAGAATGAGAAACTCACCCCAGTCGTTATGAAGGGGTGAAACATAGGCGCGCAGCATGTCTTCCACTGTACGGTTGGCACGCTCTGTTTGCCCGTCTGTTTGGGGGTGATGAGCTGTTGACATGTTGAGAGATGTGCCTAGACGCTTGAAAAGTTCTGTCCAGAAATGGGAGGTGAAGCGCGGGTCCCTGTCAGAAATGAGCCGCTTCGGCATACCAAAATGTCTGAAAACATTTGCAAAGAAAAGGGTAGCATATTGTTCAGCTGTTATGCTGCTTTTACAAGGTACGAGGATAATGCGTTTGGAAAGCCTATCAACAAAGGTGATTATAGCATCATGGCCACGGGGTGTGAGTGGCAAACCTGTAATAAGGTCATGAGTAACTTCTTCCCAGCAATGGTCAGGGAGGGGTAAGGGGGAAAGGTTGCCTAAAGGCTTCTTATTAGATGTTTTGGATCGCTGACAAGTTGCACATGTGGATACAAAAACACAAACTGTATTGTGCATGTGTGGCCAGTAATAATTCCTAAGCAAGGTATCATAGGTTTTGTGAATGCCTAAATGGCCGCTAGTTGGCGGAGCATGGGCTTCAGTAATCAAAATTTGGCGTACATCCCCATTGGGAACATATAGCCTCGGTTGTATATCATTACCGGGTGTGTACCAGACAAGACCGTTGTGCTCGATGAAATCAGGCATTTGCCCTTCTGCTGCAGCCATAACAATATTGACATACTCTGGGTCCTCTTCAGCATCTTGTTGAATACGAGAGATGAAATCTGGCGAGTGAGAAGGCCCTGACGATCTAATTGTGGCTACATTGTGATGATTGGTGGTGTCATAAAGAGAGCGCGAGCAAAGGAGGTGAATGTCATGGTTGGTCTGAGAAGGTGGTGGAAAGTGATCAGAGCGCCTGCTGAGAGCGTCTGCCAGTATGTTTTTGTTGCCTGGTAGATGATAAAGGTTAAAGTCATATTCAGATAGCAGCATCACCCAGCGTGCCTGACGAGGAGACAAGCGGGATTGCTTCAAGAAATGGGTGACAGCAGTGTTATCAGAGAATAGGTCAAATAAGCGCCCGAGTAGGTAGTGGCGCCATATCTTGAGAGCAACTATTACAGCAAGCATTTCCCTTTCGTAGGGGTGGTACATAGTTTCCAGTGGTTGGAGCTTGTGTGAAGAAAAGGCTATAACTTGTTTGGTTCCTGGTTCTGGGCACTGATAGATTACACCTCCAGTTGCCATTTGTGATGCGTCTGTTTCAACAATGTATTTGGCAGTTGGATGCGGTGCGTGGACGAACAGAGGCTTCTCCGTCATTCTGCGCTTGAGTTCGTCAAAGGCTTGCTGGTGGCAAGGCTCCCATACCCATTCTGCTTTTTCAATAGTAAGGGCATTCAATGGGGCTGCTGGTTCAGCAACATGGTCTACCCACCTACTGTGGAAGTTGGCTAACCCCAGAAAACCACGCATCTGTGTCTTGCATTGGGCAGGAGTGCCTGTTGGGACAGGCCATTCTAGAATGGCTTTGATTTTGTCTGGGTCCATCGCAATGCCTTTGTCAGTGACCATGCATCCTAGGAACTTGAAGGAGTTCACACCAAATTCACACTTGGAGCGTTTAATGTACAGTTGGTTTTGGCGCAATAGAGACAAAACGGTGCGAAGGTGTTGAAGGTGCTCCCGAGCAGAGCGGGAGTAGATTAAGAGATCATCTAAGTACACAAGGACAAACCAGTTGATATATTTACGGAAGATGTCATTCATGAGACGTTGAAAGGTGGCAGGTGCATTGCACAGACCAAAGGGCATGACTCTGTACTGGAAGTGTCCAAACTGTGTGCGGAATGCTGTTTTATACTCATCTCCTGGCTTGATTCTGACTTGGTGATACCCAGAGCGTAAATCCAGGCTTGTAAAGATTTTGGCTCCATGGAGTTGGTCCAGTAGGTCATCCATACGAGGAAGAGGGTATGAATTGCGAATGGTTATGCTGTTGAGTTTTCTGTAATCAATACACATCCGCAGCGTGTTGTCCTTTTTCTTCACAAAGAGAACAGGTGCGCCAAAAGGAGAAGGGCTGGGCTCAATGAGGCCCTTGGAGAGAAGCTCTTCAAGTTGTTTCTTGAGCTCTTCTAATTCGTTAGGTGCAAGCCTAAACATCGGCCCCATTTGCGGTACTGAGCCTGGTTCCAGGTCAATGGCATGTTCTACATTTCGTGGTTCTGGAAACTTGGTCTTGTTCAACATCTGCAAACTCACGTAGTAGTGCTTCAAGCTCCTGAGGGTCGACCTTATGCTGTCCATCGTGACTTGGGTTTGGTGATGTAGGCTTAATAATGCATATCCATGCTGGGCATTTGTTCTCCTCAACTTCTCTGACAAATTGAATCGCTGAAATCACTGGTATAGTGGTATGAGTGTGCGAGGAATCGTCTTCTTCCAGGGTATGTTTCTTGTTGCCAATTTTGAAAGTTATCTTTCGAGACCTCCAATGCACACGAGGATCTACCCTGAAAAGCCAGGGCATGCCAAGAACAAGATCTTCTCCTTGCAGATCGGTGACAGCCAAATCTAAGCTGTCAGCATAGGATCCCAATTGAAGCGTGGCAGTGTCTAGAATTCCACAACTTTTTGGAGTTCCATCTGCGAAGGTGACAGGCACGTTACTTAGTTCTGGAGGAAGGTAAGGTAGCTTGTGTCGCTCACAAAATGATGTACTTATACAGTCTCGCTCAGCTCCACAATCAAGTAAAACTGATACGGAGTGGTTGTTGATCGAACCTTTGAAACGTAATGAGGGGTGTCCTTGAGCACCCTCTGATTTTACCTCAGTCAGCAAGGATGGCCATTCCTTGGTAGAGGTTATCCTAGGTGGTTCAGAGCGGCTAACTTCTTCCGCACCTAGGCCGGGCTTACGCCAAAAAGAGAAAGTGGCACCATCATCATTTTCATCAAAGGGACTTCTGTGGTCCTGGCCATTTCCGGCCACTGTTGGGCTTGCAATACCCTGCTGCAGCAAATTTGGACGTCTGTCGTCCTGATCTTGGACCATTTCTGGGCCATACGGGCCCTCCCCCCCGCCTTGCAAGGCAGAAGGGGCCATAATAGGTGGGGAAGGAGTTGGTTGGTCAGGCCATCTCCTCAGATACTGATGGGAAAATATTGATTGATTTCCGCAGGCTAAAGAGGCAAACCTGCGTGGTAAGGTATGTACACTTCGAGCACCATTAAGTGCAGGAGTGCTTACTGTAGGCCCCCTTACCGTTGAGGTTGAGCCTTGGATTTGTTTGTCTTGGTTTTGAGGGAAAGTTCAAGTTACGTAGGGCTGCAGTTGGCTGGTTCAGTTGCTGGCTAATTTTGCCAAGTTCCATAGGCTCTCCTGAGGAGCTCCCCTGGGTGTGGGTTTCTTGATAGGAGTCCCCTGCCATTTTGCATGTGAGTACAATCATGTCCTGCAGGGTCTCTGGTTCATCATGATCAATCCAGTCCTGAAGTGACTTTGGAAGCCCTTTGTGGAATGTGTACTTAATATCTTCGTCACTCATTGGCGGTGCTTCATCAAGGAGGCGCTCAAATTTTGTGCAGTATTCCCTGACTGACATCTTGTGCATTTTCAGGTTATCTAATGCTCTGCGTGCATTTCTTGCTTCCTCTGGGTGGATACATCTTTGTGAGAGCACCTTGAGCAAGGTTTCAAAACTGTGGATATCTGTGTTCATGTTTTGGATGTAGGTTTGTGCTTCTCCGGCACAGTTAATTTCCACAACTTGTCTGCACAGAGTGTTTTGGTGCTCATCATCTGGATCTAATCCTTGGAGTTTGCAGTACTGCCTGATTTCTCTCTCCCAAGCAAAGGTCCCTGGCTGAGCCTTTGTGTGTGCATGCATGCCTGTATATCAGCTGGTCCTTGCCCTGTTTAAGTGTAGGCCTTTTTGCTGCTTGCTGCTTGTATTCCTTTCAGACCTCAATGACCTGCTTGTTGCGTGCCTCAAGACCCCGCACATTGAAACCTCAAGAACTTGTTGCATGGCTGTGACATTACAGCTGTCTCTCTTCTATTATGAACCTCCTCTTTAGTTGGACCAAGCTTTTTCACATGGATATTATGTTGGCTGGCGAGGACCAGTCACAGGCCGATCAGCCGAACAGTCTGGCTGAAGGTCTCTCCTTTAAATCTGTAAATCTGTAAATCTCTCCCAAGCTCTGAAGCTTCCAGACTTTGCTCTGCTTTGGTACTGCCTTGGTTTGACTTGAGTTCTAATATGTTTCGGCAGCACATTGTCAGGCGCTTTGGTTTAGATGTTTGAACAGCTTGGATGGTTGAGTGAGCTGATTTTTGTGCGGTTGTTTCTATCATTTGGGCTAAGGCTGAGGGTGTGATAGAGATAGGAGTTTCAATTGTTGGTTGCAGTTGTGGCTGTTGTTGAGCTGCTTGTTGGGCCATAAGTTCTGCAAACCGTGCTTGTTCTTCAGGTGAGGACATGATAGAAAGAAGGAAGGAAGAGCCACTGGAGCAGTGTGCAACAATTGAAGGTGAGTGTTCAGAACTGCAGGAGGCTGTGCAGTAGGACCTTCAGGCCCTGTCTGGCCTCCCCCCCCCACGTCATTGGGGATGGGATTCTGTGTATTGTCAGGCTGCATCTGCGTTGTGAAATGTGCGCGGTAGTGGGAAAACCGTGGCTGTACGAACAAGGGTTCTTCGTGTGCAGTGTGAAAGACCCTCGCTGAGCGAGGTATGAAAGTGGAGGCTTGCTGAGCAGAGCCAACCCTCGCTGAGCGAAATATGAAAGGAGCGCGTGGAGAAGTGAGCCGCGCTCGGTGTGCACACGCGGAGTTTACGCACAGAATGCCACTTAGCTTGTATTGATAAAGAGCAGATGGGATAGGTGCGTGAAGGGACATTGCCACAGGACTGTTTAGGTCGCTACCATGTGTAGCGTGAAGAGGGGGCAGATTGCTGTACTCACCACCAGTCCTCACTCCTCTCCGCGCTACGAGCATTTGATCATTTGACAGATGCCGGTCTTACTCCTTACACGCTTGTGGATTTAATAAAAGGCAAAGGTTCACAGAAAACTCTGGGGAAGAGTTCAACAAATTGCTAACTAACATGCAAGTGCACGTTGCAACAGTGCACCTTCCGGCCATCCAGCAAAAATATATCATGTAAATATTATGTGCTAACTTTATATACGAGCTCGATTGCAAGGCATGTAACACAATGCAACATGGGAGCAGCTATAATGGAGATTGCTGCCTCCCAGCTTGTGATGGTCCTCATGGCCCTTTTCTTTGCAGGAGGTAAGCTGCAGTTGCATTGCAATACTGCACCAAGTTGAAGCTGCACTGAGCATGAAATGGTTGGTTCTTCGTAGTTGAGCAATGGGTAGGACAGCACACGCAACTGTTTTCGCAGGGTGTGTGTGCGTGTGTGTATCTATGAAATATTGCCAAAAAACTGTATGAACGGTCACTCCACGAGCAAATCAAGGAGGGATGGCATGCTTGCACACCTTTCAACCAGCTCGGTGTTTGCTCAAGTTGTCCTCTATGCTGAACAATGAGCTTGTGATGCTTGCTCTGCAGGTGCCAAGACGCAAGAGCTTTTTTATCCGCGTGTCTCTACCATTTTTGATGGACCTAGCTCTGATATGTGGGGCTTGGCTTATGCTCCAGGCCAGAACGTGCTGTATTATTCCAGATATAACAGTGAAGATATTCGACAGTATGATCTGAGCACAGGAAATGATAATCTTGTGACAGGTGAGGTGGCTGCTTTCCTTTTGTGCTAAGCCAGAAGAAGCCTGATGCTTCTGACAGCGGATGGCAAGGTTTAGGATAATGCCTCTTCATCTCATGCCTTCACTCCTCCATTTTGCTCTTCCTATCACAGATGGTTCATTCTTGATCATTTTGGGCGGCTTGGAGCAGCCCAAATTTTTAGCTTTCGATGGCCAGAACATTATGTTTTCAGAAACTTCAAAGCTGAGGGCAGTTAGCACCTCAGGTGATCGTGAATCTTCAAGCACATTCGAGGACGGTGCCAATTCTCCAGAGGCCATAGTGCCCCTCCCAGATGGATCAGTTCTGGTGGCGGACAGGTAGGTAAATGGTTGGCTGCAAATGGGGTGATGGCTGCAAATAGGGTAGGCTGCGCAATGGACCTCCTCCTTCCCAAGCAGAACTCCATTTCCTTATCAGCCTCAAGAACAGGCCTTGCAGCTCAAATGCTTTTCAGGTCATGGAATGTTTGCAAAAGTCAGATTCCAGCAAGTTGTCTGTAAGGGAAGGAATTGAGTGATTACCTTGCCCAAAAAAACAAAGGTGACAAGTTGAGCAGGGTTGATTTTCATGTGAAATGCGCATGCTGCAGCCGCTACAGCCTGTCTCTCTTGCACGGCCATGCTTGGATTCAAGCATATGCACCCTCATCAGAACTTGCCGCAAACCCTGTCATGCTCTCTGAGCTCATGCCTCTAAAGCTCGATTTTGTCCCTTTGCTGCTGGTGTCGTAGTGGAGATGGCGACATCAAGAAATGGCAGAATGGGGAATGGAGCAGTCTGGATGTTTCTGCCAGCCCACTTGGGCCGCTCGCACCGTCTTCTCTTGCCTATAATGCCAACGATGCGGTCATATATTTTGCAGTAAGTTTGAGAGGAGCGCCATGCCTGCAACGCTTGAGAGGCCTGCAAAGTAAGCAATACCAAAACTTGCTCAAGTTGTAGATGGGCATAAGGTATTGTTTGACTGGATACTAACTTGCCTGCGGTTGTTGTGGTCCTGGCTCAGTGAGAGTTGGCAACCCTCTCCTGCATCCGCCTACAACTGTCGTGGGCCTGGCTCAGTGAGAGTTGGCAAGCCTCTTTTGCAGCATGGGCAGACACCCTGTGGTGTGGTGTGAGGAGGCCGCCTTCAATTGTTGAAGAGTTGGTTGACTCCTGCACAAAAATAAGACTGAAGCGCCCTGGAACAGTGCTGGGAAAGTTTTTCTAGCAACGAAAGCAAGTGATGCGTGCTTTGACTTGCAGCATTAGAGGGAGGATTCATGTTTCAAATTGGTGCTTTCCGTGTGCAAAACGCAAGCAAGCTAGCTTGGTGATAGTACAAAGATATAACCCCACAGGTGTTGCTACCAACAGGCTTGGCGGCAAGTGCACTGTGCATTGCAAACCCTGCTTCTTTTGGCAACTGCAAGCATCGTCACAATTGCAGGCATCCATGCAGTATGAGAGTGTTCTGTGCACCTAAAAGCAGTGTGAATTCACTGAAATGTAGGGAACCCAAATTTCATGGAGGGCTGTCCTGCATGCTTTCTTCTTTTGCTGTGATATTATCTCACAATGCCCAGGTTCAATGGGGGCAGCTCTATGCAGCTTGCTTATGGTGCAACCCATGTTTGCCCTCCAAACATAAAGGGAGCCAGTGTAGCGGCTACTTGCAGAATGAAAGACACTGATGGTTTGCTCATGTTCGTTTTTGTGTTCTTTCATTCACTTGTGATGGCAGGAGGAAGGCAAGAACCTGGTGTATGCTGCAAACATCACTTCATGCAATTCTGTGGACTGCAGCGTGTCTGTTATTGCCGGCCAGTCAGGTATGTTTCCACCACAATTTTATTTTTTGGCAAAATGCCTTTTTGCGTAGGGAAGGCCGCTGTGCAAGCTACTTTGCAATACCTTGCAATTTTGCAATTGTTACCAGTGTAAGCTGTAATGTTGCCTACTCTCCATGTATTTGAGAAGTGCTCCTTGAACCATTTTTGATACCAATTGTGTCCATTACAATGTCAACACTTTTGCAGCCGTAAACAGTATCACAGATGGCACTGGGAAAGCCGAAGATGGTGGTGAGGGGACTGCTGCCTTCGATAACATCAAGAGTATGGTGCATGATCCTACCAGCAGTACACTCTTCGTTGGGGTGAGTGTACGCAACTTTATGCACAGCATGCTTCATTTTCTTTGTGAATCGACCACCAAAAGTTGCAGCGTCATGAATAGGGTGCGAGGTGTAATATTTTAGTAATCACAAATCAAGAGTATTGACGTCATTTCTGTAAAGCTTAGGGTGTTTGACCGCCAGGTGTCCATTGCTGATGTTGCTGAATTGCAACATTGAGCCAAAAGGTGTAAAATGATGGACCAAATTTTTCTTAAAAACGCAACCATCATTGCAGGCTGTTCAAGCCCATAATACCACAGAACCAGCATCTAAAAACTTTAGTTAAAAAAAAAGAGCGCTTTGAAGTCTTGCTGTCAACTAGCTGGGTGAAGCTGCAAAGAAAGGCTGTCCACACAGCAGGAAGAAGCATTCAAGCTCAAGGTGTCCATCTGCAGCTCCAACATACCTGATGGCTCCTCCTGGTTGCTTAGATTCGTCCACTCTGTTGAGGGATGTGCGCAAGAAGGGTTTGGCTGTTAAATATTTAGCTTCCTAAGTGGGACCACAGCTGTAATGACAAAGTTGGCAAACTCCATGCCCTGCTGTTTTGAGGAGAGCATGAAGGTGCTTGTCAATGGCTACTGTGCCCTGCGCTTATTGCCATGGCTGGATCCTTCTCTTGCTAGTTCCAGCTCCACCACCTCAGGCTCCATGGGATGCTTGCATGAGACGGTGTGCTGTTTGATGGCCTGAGAGGGGTTGGCCTATGATATTCTTGCACCCCTTACACATTAGAGCAAATGGCTTCCCTGGCAGCTCCTCAGCACTTATGGTTTTATACCTCTGCTTGTGCTCTTTGAGCTGGGCACGCTGGCAAAGTCTTGCACCCCTTCTGGTGTACACCAAATGTCCTTCCCCATTCTTCGACTAGCGGAATTTGCACTGAGCTCAGGAATTCAGCACTCTGAGTTCCTGAGTGCGAAAATATATGCAAGTATACGACCCCCATACACTAGTATATACTGTATTATATACAGTAGTATATGTACAGTATTAATTACTAACCTTGCACCCTATTCATGAAGTATGCTGATGCCTTGCTGCATTCTGCGATCCAGACCTCTTTGATTGTATGTTATTACGTTCTTAAAAATTGCCGATGCCTCGCTGCATTCTGCCTTCCAGGCCTCCTTGGTTGCATGTTGTATTACGTCCTTAAACATTGCTGGTGCCTCGCAGCATTATGCCTTCAAAGCCTCCTTGATTACATATTGCACAATATTTTTGAACATAGCTGATGCCTTGCTGCATTCTGCGATCCAGGCCTCTTTGATTGCATATCACATTATATAAAAATGGTGCCACAATTTGCTGTGCATGCATGAATGCTTCTGTTGCTGCTGTATATTTGTGTCGTTGCATGCATATTTCTCTTCGTATTCTGGGGTGCTCCTTCTGATCATGCAGCTGCGTTGGTTCTCTTTTTGCAGGAGAGCACCGCCATTCGTGCAATTCAAACCTCAAGCCCCACGATGGACGTCACCACTGTAGCTGGGATGTCCACTGCAGTACTAGATGAACCCGGTGTGTGTGTGTGTGTGTGTGTGTGTGTGTGTGTGTGTGTGTGTGTGTGTGTGTGTGTGTGTGTGTGTGTGTGTGTGTGTGTGTGTGTGTTGTGTGCTCACGCACGAGCATGCCATCTCCTTGTATGCTTCAGGTAAAGAAAAAAAATCCTAAATGGAGCTTACGCGTATTTTTTCCCTCCAAGGCTGCTGGCTCTCATGCTTTTTATGTAGCCCTCTTCCAGGGCTTTTTTGGACGACCCCTCAAAGTCTCTCATTGAAATGCACATTTTGGTTCAAGCGTTGAATAACTCACATCCTGCTTGCAGACAAACCTTTGAGTGGGGTCAACGGTATGTGTATACTTGATCCCAACAACATCGCCTTCATCGACAGCGCTTATCATAGTGGGTAGCACAGAGCTTCCATTAAGAATTTCTCGATTCAGCTAACAGGCATCGGTCAGATGAATTGCATTCCCCTTGTTTTTTTGAAAAAAGCCAGGTTTCTTTCTGAAGCCTTATGGGCTGCCAAGTAGGACAGCTCCAAAAATTCTTTGTTTTCTTGGGCAAAAAAGAGCATGGTGTCAGGCTGTATTTAGGACGTTTGTTGGTTCGCAAACTAGACGTAAATTATGGCCTAAGGCTATCACTTGAATCGTGGGTTCTGGCTTTGCGATGCTGCCTTCTGATCTTTTCCATGCTGCTGGGTTGCAAATAATGGCCCACTTGATGATGAGGCATCAATACTTCTCTAGAAAGCACAAGCTCTGCAAGTGATTCCTTAGGTTTACAACCGCTTCACAATTCCCTTGTCTCCAGAAAATTTCATAGCAATGGACGGATGGTCTTGAGAATTGCGAAGTTTTTTAGTTTTTACGCATGCAGAACTTCCAGACACCAAATTCATGCCATCTCTAACTGCTGAGCATGCGGCTTTTTAAACGCAACTGAACTTGCTTCTTATGAATGGATGCACCAATAGGTTAAGAAGACCATGGCAGGCATGCCAAATATATAAAGAAGCTGTGATGATGGGTACACAAAAGTCACAGGCGCTCATGGGTACACAATCTTGCAGAGATCAACAAGTTGATGGGTGCCGTGTTGTATGTTTTGTACGCATGTTTTGTAAATGTTCCCCTGTGTTGCACTTGTGATGCTGCTTTGCAGAGATTCGGAAGCTCACCTTAGTGGGGCCCCCACCGCCCCCCCTCCCTCCATCCCCTCCATTTCCTACCTCTCCGCCTCCACCACCTCCCTGTGGGTCATTTGTTCATGGTTTTTAGATGTCTTGACGTTGAGTTGTATGTTGTGATGATGCCTTTGAGGATGACACTCGGGAATGAGTGGGCCCTCCTCCTTTCTGTTCTCTTGGATACCTTGTCCTTTCTTTCCTTGTTTTTGTCCTGAATGCTGTCATTTGCTCACTCCAGCTGCAAGGCTTGGGTAGCAGTAGCTAATGGGCCCCATGCATCTCTGGGATTTTAAGGTGTAAAATACAACGCATACATGCAGCCAAGATGCATATCGTACGACAAGCTCTTCACTCCTTCTATAACAACCCATCACACTGCTCCATAACATCCTTCACACTGTCTCACGTATTTGTATGACGCTCTCACACTGCATGACATCCTTCACACTGTCTCACGTATTTGTATGACGCTCTCACACTGCATGACATCCTTCACACTGTCTCACGTATTTGTATGACGCTCTCACACTGCATGGCATCCTTCACACTGTCTCACGTATTTGTATGATGCTCTCACACTGCATGACATCCTTCACACTGTCTCACGTATTTGTATGATGCTCTCACACTGCATGACATCCTTCACACTGTCTCACGTATTTGTATGACGCTCTCACATTGCATGACATCCTTCACACTGTCTCACGTATTTGTATGACGCTCTCACTTTGCATCATGGGGAGTGTAGCCATCTGCCGCTTCTGGCTTTGCTGCCTTCTTTTTTACACTTGCGACTCGCATCCTCATCTGTGCATCCTCATCTGTGCATCCTCATCTGTGCATGCAGCCAGCCCAACTTTCCCGGTCCCTTTGCCTCCTCCTCCTCCTCCCTCTCCTTCACCACCTAAAAGTCCGCCCCCCTTCCCACCTCCACGTGAGTTGTCGTGAGTTTGACCTCCATGTCAAATAGACGCTGCACCTCCTCATTGCGGGGTGATGGAACTTGCATTGCAATGATGACTCCGTTTACAAGTCGCTGCCTGCCAGGAAGCTGAGGAGCCAAAACAAGCAACAGGCAATGTCGCAGAAGGGATGACAGGAATGGGTCAAATTCGTGGTCTGTGAACTTTAAACAAGGGGTAAGATAGCCTAGCAATTGCGATCGGCAAATTTGGCGGTTTGTGTGCGTTGTTGAATTCGTGGGTGAAGGCGCCTTGCAGGCCTATGCCAGTGTGTCTCAAGCCAGTCCCGGGCTGAACCAATGAAACACAATCCCACTCAAACGTATCCTCACCTATTGATGTCTCTCCCTTCTGCAAATTGTCTCTCCTGATTGATTGCTTGTACTCACCTATTGATTTCTCTCCCTTCTGTGCCCCGGGCTGGACCAATGAAACACACACAATCCCACTCAAGCTTCAACTCATTTGGAATTTATAAGGCATGTTCACGGCCTTAGAGGGGAGCAAGGGGGGTTCCGGGGGGGTGGCTAACAACCTGTCCGGGAGTTCCTCCCACCCAGGATCCTCCCTCCCCCAAATGGCCCAATAAATTCGTGTATATACGCATTTAACACGCTGTAACACGTATATACACGCTTGGTAAAACCTTCAACTTGCGAGTGACCCAACCGTGATTTTTTAAAAACAATGGGCTTCAAGGATAGCAAATTTCCCTCTGTAACCTCGCAAGCGCATGGCAAACTTCCCTTTTGATCCCATTTTCAACTCTTACATTTGAAATATACCTCAAAGGAAAAGTGTTATAAAGAAGCTGCCTGGCCGTGACCCTGGAAGTGAAGGGATCAGTTGAGATAAATAAATCCTTCACATCAGTCTTGCAAAAGCTCTGCACTCACACTTCAAGGTAAGACCTTTTCCTCAGCACATGAACAAGAAGCTGCTGCGCCAGCTTATTGCTCCTCTATATTGTTGCTCATAAAGAAGCATTTATGCTTTTTCTTGGGATATTTCTTTTGCTTGCAGCGAGCCCACCTCCCCCAAACCCTTTGCCTCCTCCTCCTGCTCCTCCTCCTCCTCCTCCTCCTCCTCCTCCCTCACCCTCACCCTCACCACCTCCTAGTCCACTTCCACCCCCCCCTTCACGTGAGTCTTCCATTGCAGTTTGACATTTGAGTTTCTTGTCAATTAACAGGAAACTTGTATCGCAATCCAGATATTCTGCTCCACGTGCACGTCAGGAAACTTCAATGTTTATTACTTTCAACTTCAAAGGCTCTTTTGCCCTAAGGGCAATAGACAATATTCCTGCTTACATAACACTTGGATCTGTGCTTTTCATAGGTAGTTGCGTCTTTTGTCACACTCCGCTTCAATTGCCTTCTTGCAACCCTGTGACATTTCTGCAGCCAGCCCACCTTCTCCGAGTCCTTTTTTCCCTCCTCCCTCACCCTCTACCCCTCCCAGTCCACATCCCTTCCCACCTCCATGTAAGTTTGCTTCTCAAATCGAAATTGAAACTGTTTTTTTTGTCCAGCAGAGATTCTTGCAGAGCCAAGATGATGATCGATCTCTTTTCCTATGTGCCTTTTCCTATGTGCCTTTACACTCTTATGTCCAGGAGTGTAAACATTGGCCATTCAGCGTTGCTAAGCTCCATTTGCTTAAAATATGAAAATATTCTTCCTCTGGCAGCCATCCCACCTCCTCCGAGTCTTCTACTTCCTCCTCCCTCACCCTCACGCCCTCCCAGTCTGCCTCCCTTTCCCCATCCATGTAAATCTGCTGAGTTATTTGAAACTTAGACAACACTCCTGTTTGTCCAGATAACTATGTAATGCCATGTAAGATGGCAAGTGAGGGAAGCGTTGCAAGCGACGTCAAAAAGTTGGCAAAGCCAGCCCTTAGCTAACTCAAGGATTCAGCCATGGCTCAAGAGACACAATGCCCATGATAAACCAGAGCATGCCACAATGTACATGCAAGCGTTGATGCACCATCCGCGCAGGGTCGCCGCATGCATTGCTGTGTGCATTGCTGCATGTTTCGTTGTGTGCATCCTACATGGCGATTGCTGAGTGCATTACTGCATGACGATTGCTGCGTGCATTGCTGCATGCATTGTTGTGTGCATCCTACATGACAATTGCTGCGTGCATTACTGCATGACGATTGCTGCGTGCATCCTGCATGACGATTGCTGCGTGCATCCTGCATGGCGATTGCTGCGTACATCCTGTATACGCTGTTGTGTGCATCCTGCATGACGATTGCTGCGTGCATTTTGCATGGCGATTGCTGCGTACATCCTGTATACGCTGTTGTGTGCATCCTGCATGACGATTGCTGCATGCATTTTGCATGGCGATTGCTGCGTACATCCTGTATACGCTGTTGTGTGCAACCTGCATGATGATAGCTAAGGCGAGCCATGCAATCTATCAATAATAGCCCACCATTCTCCTGGGTTTAAATCAAGCAGGCCATGCACCATAGACACTGATATGCACCAGAGCATAATGGTGGCGGATAGGGTCCTGCTCCTCATCGCACCAGCAAAGAGTGCCAGGCTTCTCGTCGTGCACAACACATTATGGTCATAATGTAGGTTGTAAGACCTAATGCAATTGGAGTTTTCAACCCGTCGGCAAGCCAGAATCATCTGTAGGAGGATTTGGATTTTGTCAGCTGCCAGCCACCAGGCCCCGGACTCAGCAACTGCATGAGCGTGGAAATGCTGGATGAGCCCGTGCCATCATGTGCTGTTTTGTGGGCATGGGGTGGCCGGGCAGGGTTTCAAGACATGTTCTTTTTGGCTACCAACATGATTTTCATCCCAATGATGATGCTCGCTGCGTTGCCCAGCCCCTCAACTTGGATATCCCGATTTAAAGTTTGTTTTTGTTTAACAAGCATGCCAAGTTTCAGGGCGGGAAGTGCGCTGGATGGGCCATACTGGCCATCCTCTCCTTACCTACCAGACATGGAAGTTTTAGATCATTTTGCCCAGCAACCTGCATGCTGACTTTCAGGGCAGTAGGTGAGCTGGGCAAGTTCAGGGAGCCAGGTGTGAACTTTACCTGAAGCTGGCAAACCTAGGAACTCACACCCAATGACTGGGGCTTCGCCAACAATCTGTTTTCTCTTGCAAGGAGCCACTATCTATTGTAAAGCTCCAGTTGCTCAAATCCTTGAAGTGTTTTCCACTTGCAGCCAGCCCACCTCCCATGAGCCCTTTGCCTCCTCCTCCCTCACCCTCACCCCCTCCCAGTCCACAGCCCATTCCACCTCCATGTGAGTTGTGCATATCAGGTTGACATTGGAATCACTTTTTTGAGTAGCAGCGACTTTCAAATGTCTTGATGGTAATCTGACTGTATTTATATCAGGAAGCACGAACACTTGCCCTATATTGCTTGATTTGCAACTTAAATCCTCAGAAAATATGTACCGCTTGCAACCAGTCTGCCTCCTCCAATTCCTTTTCTGACAATCTGTTTGTTTTCTCCTCAGGAGCGCTATCATGGGCCATACATCCACTCCACCACTGTAAAGCTTTAACTGCTCAAATCCTGTTCTTTTTCTTTTGCTTGCAGCCAGCCCACCTCCCATGAGCCCATTGCCTCCTCCTCCCTCACCCTCACCCCCTCCCAGTCCACAGCCCTTTCCACCTCCATGTGAGTTGTGCATATCAGGTTGACATTGGAATCACTGTTTTGATTAGCAGCGACTTCCAAATGTCTTGATGGTAATCTGACTGTATTTATATCAGGAAGCACGAACACTTGCCCTATATTGCTTGATTTGCAACTTAAATCCTCAGAAAATATGTACCGCTTGCAACCAGTCCGCCTCCTCCGATTCCTTTTCTGACAATCTGTTTGTTTTCTCCTCAGGAGCGCTATCATGGGCCATACATCCACTCCACCACTGTAAAGCTTTAACTGCTCAAATCCTGTTCTTTTTCTTTTGCTTGCAGCCAGCCCACCTCCCATGAGCCCTTTGCCTTCTCCTCCCTCACCCTCACCCCCTCCCAGTCCACAGCCCTTTCCACCTCCATGTGAGTTGTGCATATCAGGTTGACATTGGAATCACTTTTTTGACTAGCAGCGACTTTCAAATGTCTTGATGGTAATCTGACTATTTATATCAGGAAGCACGAACATTTGCCCTATATTGCTTGATTTGCAACTTAAATCCTTAGAAAATATGAACCGCTTGCAACCAGTCCGCCTCCTCCGATTCCTTTTCTGACAATCTGTTTTTTCTCCTCAGGAGCGCTGTCATGGGCCATACATCCACTCCACCACTGTAAAGCTTTAACTGCTCAAATCCTGTTCTTTTTCTTTTGCTTGCAGCCAGCCCACCTCCCATGAGCCCTCTGCCTCCTCCTCCCTCACCCTCACCCCCTCCCAGTCCACAGCCCATTCCACCTCCATGTGAGTTGTGCATATCAGGTTGACATTGGAATCACTTTTTTGACTAGCAGCGACTTTCAAATGTCTTGATGGTAATCTGACTATTTATATCAGGAAGCACGAACATTTGCCCTATATTGCTTGATTTGCAACTTAAATCCTTAGAAAATATGAACCGCTTGCAACCAGTCCGCCTCCTCCGATTCCTTTTCTGACAATCTGTTTGCTTTCTCCTCAGGAGCGCTATCATGGGCCATACATCCACTCCACCACTGTAAAGCTTTAACTGCTCGAATCCTGTTCTTTTTCTTTTGCTTGCAGCCAGCCCACCTCCCATGAGCCCTTTGCCTCCTCCTCCCTCACCCTCACCCCCTCCTAGTCCACAGCCCATTCCACCTCCATGTGAGTTGTGCATATCAGGTTGACATTGGAATCACTTTTTTGACCAGCAGCGACTTTCAAATGTCTTGATGGTAATCTGACTGTATTTATATTAGGAAGCACGAACACTTGCCCTATATTGCTTGATTTGCAACTTAAATCCTCAGAAAATATGTACCGCTTGCAACCAGTCTGCCTACTCCAATTCCTTTTCTGACAATCTGTTTGTTTTCTCCTCAGGAGCGCTATCATGGGTCATACATCCACTCCAACACTGTAAAGCTTTAACTGCTCAAATCCTTTTCTTTTTCTTTTGCTTGCAGCCAGTTCACCTCCCATGAGCCCTTTGCCTCCTCCTCCCTCACCCTCACCCCCTCCCAGTCCACAGCCCATTCCACCTCCATGTGAGTTGTGCATATCAGGTTGACATTGGAATCACTTTTTTGAGTAGCAGCGACTTTCAAATGTCTTGATGGTAATCTGACTGTATTTATATCAGGAAGCACGAACACTTGCCCTATATTGCTTGATTTGCAACTTAAATCCTCAGAAAATATGTACCGCTTGCAACCAGTCTGCCTCCTCCAATTCCTTTTCTGACAATCTGTTTGTTTTCTCCTCAGGAGCGCTATCATGGGCCATACATCCACTCCACCACTGTAAAGCTTTAACTGCTCAAATCCTGTTCTTTTTCTTTTGCTTGCAGCCAGCCCACCTCCCATGAGCCCATTGCCTCCTCCTCCCTCACCCTCACCCCCTCCCAGTCCACAGCCCTTTCCACCTCCATGTGAGTTGTGCATATCAGGTTGACATTGGAATCACTGTTTTGATTAGCAGCGACTTCCAAATGTCTTGATGGTAATCTGACTGTATTTATATCAGGAAGCACGAACACTTGCCCTATATTGCTTGATTTGCAACTTAAATCCTCAGAAAATATGTACCGCTTGCAACCAGTCCGCCTCCTTCGATTCCTTTTCTGACAATCTGTTTGTTTTCTCCTCAGGAGCGCTATCATGGGCCATACATCCACTCCACCACTGTAAAGCTTTAACTGCTCAAATCCTGTTCTTTTTCTTTTGCTTGCAGCCAGCCCACCTCCCATGAGCCCATTGCCTCCTCCTCCCTCACCCTCACCCCCTCCCAGTCCACAGCCCTTTCCACCTCCATGTGAGTTGTGCATATCAGGTTGACATTGGAATCACTGTTTTGATTAGCAGCGACTTCCAAATGTCTTGGTGGTAATCTGACTGTATTTATATCAGGAAGCACGAACACTTGCCCTATATTGCTTGATTTGCAACTTAAATCCTCAGAAAATATGTACCGCTTGCAACCAGTCCGCCTCCTCCGATTCCTTTTCTGACAATCTGTTTGTTTTCTCCTCAGGAGCGCTATCATGGGCCATACATCCACTCCAACACTGTAAAGCTTTAACTGCTCAAATCCTGTTCTTTTTCTTTTGCTTGCAGCCAGCCCACCTCCCATGAGCCCTTTGCCTCCTCCTCCCTCACCCTCACCCCCTCCCAGTCCACAGCCCATTCCACCTCCATGTGAGTTGTGCATATCAGGTTGACATTGGAATCACTTTTTTGACTAGCAGCGACTTTCAAATGTCTTGATGGTAATCTGACTGTATTTATATCAGGAAGCACGAACACTTGCCCTATATTGCTTGATTTGCAACTTAAATCCTCAGAAAATATGTACCGCTTGCAACCAGTCTGCCTACTCCAATTCCTTTTCTGACAATCTGTTTGTTTTCTCCTCAGGAGCGCTATCATGGGCCATACATCCACTCCACCACTGTAAAGCTTTAACTGCTCAAATCCTGTTCTTTTTCTTTTGCTTGCAGCCAGCCCACCTCCCATGAGCCCTTTGCCTCCTCCTCCCTCACCCTCACCCCCTCCCAGTCCACAGCCCTTTCCACCTCCATGTGAGTTGTGCATATCAGGTTGACATTGGAATCACTGTTTTGACTAGCAGCGACTTTCAAATGTCTTGATGGTAATCTGACTGTATTTATATCAGGAAGCACGAACACTTGCCCTATATTGCTTGATTTGCAACTTAAATCCTCAGAAAATATGTACCGCTTGCAACCAGTCTGCCTACTCCAATTCCTTTTCTGACAATCTGTTTGTTTTCTCCTCAGGAGCGCTATCATGGGCCATACATCCACTCCACCACTATAAAGCTTTAACTGCTCAAATCCTGTTCTTTTTCTTTTGCTTGCAGCCAGCCCACCTCCCATGAGCCCTTTGCCTCCTCCTCCCTCACCCTCACCCCCTCCCAGTCCACAGCCCTTTCCACCTCCATGTGAGTTGTGCATATCAGGTTGACATTGGAATCACTTTTTTGACTAGCAGCGACTTTCAAATGTCTTGATGGTAATCTGACTGTATTTATATCAGGAAGCACGAACACTTGCCCTATATTGCTTGATTTGCAACTTAAATCCTCAGAAAATATGTACCGCTTGCAACCAGTCTGCCTACTCCAATTCCTTTTCTGACAATCTGTTTGTTTTCTCCTCAGGAGCGCTATCATGGGCCATACATCCACTCCAACACTGTAAAGCTTTAACTGCTCAAATCCTGTTCTTTTTCTTTTGCTTGCAGCCAGCCCACCTCCCATGAACCCATTGCCTCCTCCTCCCTCTCCCTCACCCCCTCCCAGTCCACAGCCCTTTCCACCTCCATGTGAGTTGTGCATATCAGGTTGACATTGGAATCACTGTTTTGATTAGCAGCGACTTCCAAATGTCTTGGTGGTAATCTGACTGTATTTATATCAGGAAGCACAAGCATTTGCCCTATATTGCTTGATTTGCAACTTAAATCCTCAGAAAATATGTACTGCTTGCAACCAGTCCGCCTCCTCTGATTCCTTTTCTGACAATCTGTTTGTTTTCTCCTCAGGAGCGCTATCATAAGCCATACATCCACTCCACCACTGTAAAGCTTTAACTGCTCAAATCCTGTTCTTTTTCTTTTGCTTGCAGCCAGCCCACCTCCCATGAGCCCTTTGCCTTCTCCTCCCTCACCCTCACCCCCTCCCAGTCCACAGCCCTTTCCACCTCCATGTGAGTTGTGCATATCAGGTTGACATTGGAATCACTGTTTTGATTAGCAGCGACTTCCAAATGTCTTGGTGGTAATCTGACTGTATTTATATCAGGAAGCACAAGCATTTGCCCTATATTGCTTGATTTGCAACTTAAATCCTCAGACAATATGTACTGCTTGCAACCAGTCCGCCTCCTCCGATTCCTTTTCTGACAATCTGTTTGTTTTCTCCTCAGGAGCGCTATCATGGGCCATACATCCACTCCAACACTGTAAAGCTTTAACTGCTCAAATCCTGTTCTTTTTCTTTTGCTTGCAGCCAGCCCACCTCCCATGAGCCCTTTGCCTCCTCCTCCCTCACCCTCACCCCCTCCCAGTCCACAGCCCATTCCACCTCCATGTGAGTTGTGCATATCAGCTTGACATTGGAATCACTTTTTTGACTAGCAGCGACTTTCAAATGTCTTGATGGTAATCTGACTGTATTTATATCAGGAAGCACGAACATTTGCCCTATATTGCTTGATTTTCAACTTTAAACCTTAGAAAATATGTACTGCTTGCAACCAGTCCGCCTCCTCCGATTCCTTTTCTGACAATCTGTTTGTTTTCTCCTCAGGAGCGCTATCATGGGCCATACATCCACTCCAACACTGTAAAGCTTTAACTGCTCAAATCCTGTTCTTTTTCTTTTGCTTGCAGCCAGCCCACCTCCCATGAGCCCTTTGCCTCCTCCTCCCTCACCCTCACCCCCTCCCAGTCCACAGCCCTTTCCACCTCCATGTGAGTTGTGCATATCAGGTTGACATTGGAATCACTGTTTTGATTAGCAGCGACTTCCAAATGTCTTGGTGGTAATCTGACTGTATTTATATCAGGAAGCACAAGCATTTGCCCTATATTGCTTGATTTGCAACTTTAATCCTTAGAAAATATGTACTGCTTGCAACCAGTCCGCCTCCTCCGATTCCTTTTCTGACAATCTGTTTGTTTTCTCCTCAGGAGCGCTATCATGGGCCATACATCCACTCCACCACTGTAAAGCTTTAACTGCTCAAATCCTGTTCTTTTTCTTTTGCTTGCAGCCAGCCCACCTCCCATGAGCCCTTTGCCTTCTCCTCCCTCACCCTCACCCCCTCCCAGTCCACAGCCCTTTCCACCTCCATGTGAGTTGTGCATATCAGGTTGACATTGGAATCACTGTTTTGACTAGCAGCGACTTTCAAATGTCTTGATGGTAATCTGACTGTATTTATATCAGGAAGCACGAACATTTGCCCCATATTGCTTGATTTGCAACTTAAATCCTCAGAAAATATGAACCGCTTGCAACCAGTCTGCCTCCTCCAATTCCTTTTCTGACAATCTGTTTGTTTTCTCCTCAGGAGCGCTATCATGGGCCATACATCCACTCCACCACTGTAAAGCTTTAACTGCTCAAATCCTGTTCTTTTTCTTTTGCTTGCAGCCAGCCCACCTCCCATGAGCCCTTTGCCTCCTCCTCCCTCACCCTCACCCCCTCCCAGTCCACAGCCCTTTCCACCTCCATGTGAGTTGTGCATATCAGGTTGACATTGGAATCACTTTTTTGATAAGCAGTGACTTCCAAATGTCTTGATGGTAATCTGACTATTTGTATCTGGATGCACGAGCATTTGCCCTATATTGCTTGATTTGCAACTTAAATCCTCAGAAAATATGTACCGCTTGCAACCAGTCTGCCTCCTCTGATTCCTTTTCTGACAATCTATTTGTTTTCTCCTCAGGAGCGCTATCATGGGCCATACATCCACTCCACCACTGTAAAGCTTTAACTGCTCAAATCCTGTTCTTTTTCTTTTGCTTGCAGCCAGCCCACCTCCCATGAGCCCTTTGCCTCCTCCTCCCTCACCCTCACCCCCTCCCAGTCCACAGCCCATTCCACCTCCATGTGAGTTGTGCATATCAGGTTGACATTGGAATCACTTTTTTGACTAGCAGCGACTTTCAAATGTCTTGATGGTAATCTGACTGTATTTATATCAGGAAGCACGAACATTTGCCCTATATTGCTTGATTTGCAACTTAAATCCTCAGAAAATATGAACCGCTTGCAACCAGTCTGCCTCCTCTGATTCCTTTTCTGACAATCTGTTTGTTTTCTCCTCAGGAGCGCTATCATGGGCCATACATCCACTCCACCACTGTAAAGCTTTAACTGCTCAAATCCTTTTCTTTTTCTTTTGCTTGCAGCCAGCCCACCTCCCATGAGCCCTTTGCCTCCTCCTCCCTCACCCTCACCCCCTCCCAGTCCACAGCCCTTTCCACCTCCATGTGAGTTGTGCATATCAGGTTGACATTGGAATCACTTTTTTGATAAGCAGTGACTTCCAAATGTCTTGATGGTAATCTGACTATTAATATCTGGATGCACGAGCATTTGCCCTATATTGCTTGATTTGCAACTTAAATCCTCAGAAAATATGTACCGCTTGCAACCAGTCTGCCTCCTCTGATTCCTTTTCTGACAATCTGTTTGTTTTCTCCTCAGGAGCGCTATCATGGGCCATACATCCACTCCACCACTGTAAAGCTTTAACTGCTCAAATCCTTTTCTTTTTCTTTTGCTTGCAGCCAGCCCACCTCCCATGAGCCCTTTGCCTCCTCCTCCCTCACCCTCACCCCCTCCCAGTCCACAGCCCTTTCCACCTCCATGTGAGTTGTGCATATCAGGTTGACATTGGAATCACTTTTTTGATAAGCAGTGACTTCCAAATGTCTTGATGGTAATCTGACTATTTGTATCTGGATGCACGAGCATTTGCCCTATATTGCTTGATTTGCAACTTAAATCCTCAGAAAATATGTACCGCTTGCAACCAGTCTGCCTCCTCTGATTCCTTTTCTGACAATCTATTTGTTTTCTCCTCAGGAGCGCTATCATGGGCCATACATCCACTCCACCACTGTAAAGCTTTAACTGCTCAAATCCTGTTCTTTTTCTTTTGCTTGCAGCCAGCCCACCTCCCATGAGCCCTTTGCCTCCTCCTCCCTCACCCTCACCCCCTCCCAGTCCACAGCCCATTCCACCTCCATGTGAGTTGTGCATATCAGGTTGACATTGGAATCACTTTTTTGACTAGCAGCGACTTTCAAATGTCTTGATGGTAATCTGACTGTATTTATATCAGGAAGCACGAACATTTGCCCTATATTGCTTGATTTGCAACTTAAATCCTCAGAAAATATGAACCGCTTGCAACCAGTCTGCCTCCTCTGATTCCTTTTCTGACAATCTGTTTGTTTTCTCCTCAGGAGCGCTATCATGGGCCATACATCCACTCCACCACTGTAAAGCTTTAACTGCTCAAATCCTTTTCTTTTTCTTTTGCTTGCAGCCAGCCCACCTCCCATGAGCCCTTTGCCTCCTCCTCCCTCACCCTCACCCCCTCCCAGTCCACAGCCCATTCCACCTCCATGTGAGTTGTGCATATCAGGTTGACATTGGAATCACTTTTTTGAGTAGCAGCGACTTTCAAATGTCTTGATGGTAATCTGACTGTATTTATATCAGGAAGCACGAACACTTGCCCTATATTGCTTGATTTGCAACTTAAATCCTCAGAAAATATGTACCGCTTGCAACCAGTCTGCCTCCTCCATTTCCTTTTCTGCAATCTGTTTGTTTTCTCCTCAGGAGCGCTATCATGGGCCATACATCCACTCCACCACTGTAAAGCTTTAACTGCTCAAATCCTGTTCTTTTTCTTTTGCTTGCAGCCAGCCCACCTCCCATGAGCCCTTTGCCTCCTCCTCCCTCACCCTCACCCCCTCCCAGTCCACAGCCCTTTCCACCTCCATGTGAGTTGTGCATATCAGGTTGACATTGGAATCACTTTTTTGACTAGCAGCGACTTTCAAATGTCTTGATGGTAATCTGACTATTTATATCAGGAAGCACGAACGTTTGCCCTATATTGCTTGATTTGCAACTTCAATCCTCAGAAAATATGTACCGCTTGCAACCAGTCTGCCTCTCCAATTCCTTTTCTGCAATCTGTTTGTTTTCTCCTCAGGAGCGCTATCATGGGCCATACATCCACTCCAACACTGTGAAGCTTTAACTGCTCAAATCCTTTTCTTTTTCTTTTGCTTGCAGCCAGTTCACCTCCCATGAGCCCTTTGCCTCCTCCTCCCTCACCCTCACCCCCTTCCAGTCCACAGCCCTTTCCACCTCCATGTGAGTTGTGCATATCAGGTTGACATTGGAATCACTTGTTTGATAAGCAGCGACTTCCATATGTCCTGATGGTAATCTGACTGTATTTATGTCAGGAAGCACAAGCATTTGCCCTATTGCCCTGCTTGATTTGCAACTTAAATCCTCAGAAAATATGAACCGCTTGCAACCAGTTCACCTCCTCCGATTCCTTTTCTATCAACCTGTTTGTTTTCTCCTGAGGAGCGCTATCATAGGCCATGCATCCTCTGCACCACTGTTAAGCTTTAATTGCTCAAATCCTTTTCTTTTGCTTGTGCTTGCAGCCAGCCCACCTCCCATGAGCCCTTTGCCTCCTCCTCCTCCTCCCTCACCCTCACCCCCTCCCAGTCTGCAGCCCTTTCCACCTTCATGTGAGTTGTGCATATCAGGTTGACATTGGAATCACTTTTTTTATAGCAGAAACTTTACAATGTCTTAATAGCAATCTGATTATTTTCTTACTGTGAAGCAATCATTTGCCTTATCATTTTAATCGCTGTTATGATAATTCTTCAGAAAGTTCTTCTGCGTGCAGCCAGCCCATCTCCTTCAAGTCCTTTGCCTCCCCTCTTTACCCCAATCTCACCGTCCTTTAGAGCTTGAGGACTCCCCCTTGAAAAGAGGTGCAAGGAACCAGAGTTTTACAGTTCAGGGTTTGGGGCACCTCGCCTAGTCAACCGCGGGGTGAACCTAAGTTTTGAACACCCGGCAGTCCACATCTGTTAACTAGACCACCAAATTGGATGGTTATTATTGATTTGTTCTTGTTACAAAAGAGGATAACTGCAAAAAGAATGGCGTGAAAAGTCCCAGTGGTTGGCGAGATACTGAATTTCAGCCATTTCCCTAAGAGGAAATCCAACTTATGTGCCGTTTGTCAAACTTTAACCCCCTCTGCAAACTTTAGCCTGCGAAGTGCAAAGGCCACTGGAAGGTTGCCGGAATGCCACTGATTTGGCACATGTACCCTTCAGGACTTACTTCTTTTTCATTTACGACGTTTTCTTTCAAAAGTGCAAGAGGATGGATTGTCGGAGCACGCCTGTATGTGCTCTGCTGACCCCTCCCCCCGGCCACCCTCTCATCGATCAATCGTGCGACTCAAACTTTACATGTGTCTTATCGCGTTTTTTTATCTCAGACCGTTGCACGTAACAACACTGGTTAGAAGTATATATGGGGATTATCTATACATTACTTTAGGAGTGGAAAATGGTCCCAGGGTGGAGCTGTAGGCCTTCTTGATCTGAGGCCAGGAGAGTGGTCTGGGGTAATCCGTTTTTTTTTTCATTTTTTGGTAGTTGGTGAAATGTTTTTTATAAATTATAATGGTTGGCGTATATTGACTTAAGAAAGGACCCCAGGAAAGAGCATGTTCAGCAAAATAGGGGAAAGTTATCCACCTCTGCCATTCTCTGCCATTCTCCAGTCCACCTCCCATCCCCCCGCCATGTACGCTTGCTTCAGATTATGTCCAAAATTACTTGCTTCTCCAGTGGATATGTTTGCAGTGCCAAGATGACAATTTTTTTGTTTTCTCCTTTTGAGCGCTATCATTGGCCATTCATCCACCTCAACACTGTGAAGCGTTAATTGCTTGAGTGCTGTTTCTTTTCCTGCTTGCAGCCAGCCCACCTCCTCTGAGCCCTTTGCTTTCTCCTTGCTCACCCGCATCCTCTCCCAGTCCACATTCCTTTCCACCTCCATGTGTGTTGCGCATTTTGCGAACTGATTCCAGCTTAAAACTGGAATTACTGTTTTGTCTCACAGAGATACTGCAATGTCTCGGTGGCAATCTATTTTTTCAGGGCAGCAGTCATTTGCCTTGTATTGCTTCCATTGCCACTTGGATTGTTGAATTTTTGTTCTGCTTGCAGCCAGCCTGCCTCCTCCAAGTCCTTCGCCTTCTCCTCCCCTATCCTCAACCTCACCAATTCCCAGTCCACCTCCTCTCCCACTTCCATGTAAGTTCTTTTAAAGCTAAAACTGAGAAATTCTGTCCAGCAGAGATGTTTGCAACGCCAAAAGGACACCATTCCCATTTTATCTGGGAGAGCAATTATTAGGCATTGTTTTTTGTTCACCTTTTATTTCTTGTATCCTGAAAGTTTTTTTTCCGCTTGCAGCCAGCCCTCTCCATGTGAATATACTTTAGGTAAATTTTGGTTCACTCTTGCCACTTTGTCTGGTGCAACATTTTGCAATGCAATGCTGTCATTCTTTCAAATGCAAATGCAATGCTATGCTATCAATGTTTCAAATGCAAATGCAATTTTTTTAATGCAATGCTGTCATTGTTCGCTTTCTTTTGGGAGAGCGTTTGTGCTATTAGTGTTGTATAAGAAATACCCTCGGGAACAATTTTGAAATTGCTCTTGAAACAAGTGATCTTCCTTGCACATTCACATGCTTCCTTAAGCTTTATGGCGGTTCTCGACTGACATGTCCGGCAGTTGGGTCAACATACAAAAATTACAAACGGTTATAGTGTTTGAATAAGTGAGATCAAGCGGTTGGGATGAGAATCAGGTGGAAACCTCTGGGAAAGGAATGGGCAGTGAGAGGGAGGCCAGCCCAGGCCAATAGCTATCCTAGAACACATGATGGTAGTGACCTCTGCCCTGACTCTGATTGAGCAGCAAATTTGGAGCAAGACATTTGAAGAAGACACTTCAAGAAGCAAGAGAGAAGGAGGAAGCAGAGCTGCCAAGGGCCATGCATTGGAGCTGTCCTTGGTGACCTGAAGCAGATGCTGGGCTCTCCAAACCAGGGAGGTGCATATGGATACAATTTCTTCAGAGCTTCAGTGTAAAGGAAGCAGGAGCTATTGCGATTGGGGGGTGACAAGCCAGGCTTGCATACAGGGTTGTGCCACTGTGGTAAACGGTTTGCTGTACGATTTAGACGGTGCAAACCGTTTAGACGGTCAGAACCGTGTTTTCCGGATTTTGTGACCGTTTAAATGGTGAAACTCGGTTCGCTGG